>JAPYYV010003468.1:0-18298 GCA_030522625.1 Copidosoma aretas
CAAATTTTTAGCAAATTTTTATGAGACGACTTTGGTTATCTATAATTGTACATAAATATATATGTATTAAAAAATTAATTCTTGAATTTATTATTCAGATAGAAGAATAAAAATATTGAAATGTGGGGGCTGGCGCGCGCAGCGCGCAGGGGGCGAAGCCCCACTAGTATATATATATATATATATATATATATATATACACATATATATATATATATTTAATTCAACATTTAGAAGTGTACGCATGACCAGTTAAGCCACAATATGCGTATCAAGAATACTTGAATCTCTATACAAATTTAAACTGTGTAAGGCAAAACGAAAGGGGATAAGCGATGAAGAAATCTCTCTTGGTCTTTCCGACGCTCGAAGAGTAAACACGGAGGAACCGAGCGTACGTGCCTTACTTAAGCAGTCGTAACTCAGACTAGAGTCTCAGCTGACAGAGCTACGATTGCTTTTTGCGTCATACTTTATTTATGCTAAAGTGTTGAAAATTTAGCGTTCTTTTTTTCTAAATATTCATTTAAAAATTATCTATTTAATGGAAACAAATTTTAAGTAAAATTTGTTTGGGGGACCATTTTTTATTCAAATATAGATTCAAGCATAAAAAAAAAATCTTACTTCTTTATAAAGGGCACCAAAGGTGAAAAATGCAAAAACTGAAAAATGTGTAAAATCTTAAGTTTAAATTGTCGAATTCTATAAAAACCGAGTATGTTATGGTCTTTTCTTTGCTTAAAAAATCGCCGCAAATCCCATTATGAATTTTCAAAATAGCAGTCGATTACAAAATTAGTTATTTAGAAATTCAATTTGCTATCATTCACGTCACAGTCATCAGATCTGAACCTGCTTTTCTGCAATGAGTAGGTGTAAATAAATCATTTGATATATAATTCTCAAATTCAAATAATTTCGTCGACAAAACCAAAATATTAATCAAAAAAACTATACACAAATCCCTGTTTATTGAAGAACTTTTTAATTGGAGATAAAATTATAATTGTATTAAAATGTGCTTTTTATTTCATGAATTAGAAAAAAAATTTTAATGCGACCAATAAAACTGAAAATAGGTGTCTTTTTATATTGCGCATATCATTAGCTGTTGTGCGTATTTTGACTTTTCATAGGACTAGTTTTTTCCCATTGCTTCAGAGCCATTCTACGCAGGAAAAAATAACACAAGCGAATAGCTGAAAAACAAATAAAGTGGAAGAAAAAAAGTTGATTATTATAGGCGATTTTGTCAGTTGTTATTCAGTTATTAATCTGATTTTTCGGTGACGACGACCAAAGCTTAACTAAGAGAAAAAAGTAGTTTTCAAGCTGCTGCGCATGCACACTTTACATTCGGCGGGCGCACTCAGTAGCCGATGCGGGAATGTGATTATGCGCAGTATATCTTTATCGATTGTAACAAAAGGTTTGACATAAACCTGTCCAAAAATATTTATTTGTACAGCAATTATTAAATAAAATGCAGGCTTAGTTTAAAATCCAAATTTGCACAACAGCGACTGCCACGCGTGATATAAAAAAAATCTAACTCAGCTTCCATAGGTTGTATAACGATTTTTTTTTTTTAAATTCACAAAGTAATACTCGCGATGAGATGCATATTTATGCATATATCTAAGCTCGAAATTTTCAAGGATACAGTAGTTAGTTGATAGTTTTTTCTAAATGACAACTTTGATTATCTACGAAATTGTTTGAATTTCGGATTCATGGAATCTAATGGCTATCTCTGCTGATCTATTCATAGCAGATTTTGATCTGATCTCTGCAACACAAATTGTTGCAAATTCAATTTGTAAATAACAGTTTTGCAATAGATCGCTGTCTTAATATTTCGCGACAGGACTTGCCGTTCTTTGTGAAGCATAAAAAATACTATAACATACCCAATTATTATGTAATTCTGACAACATTTTCATACATAACGCAATGTTTGGTTTCTAATTTTTATCTCTTAAGTGACATAAATAAGCAAGACAAAGAATTTTTTAGTCACTCAATTACGTTTTTAATATAAAATTATCTTTTAAACAACTTTAACCGGAAACATTTTTTTCTAAAATGAATGCTTTTTGAGATAATTGAAAAATACTAAAAATTCGCCGATTTTGGAAATATTTTGCAATAATAAAGTATAAGGCGTACCTTAGTTTTTCTTGATAATTTAGGTAGTTATTAGACGTATTTTTTATCGAATTTATAACAACATTTTGACTAAATAGTATTGACCACCATTTTTAATTCCCCGGTACCACGACTATCACAGAACTTGTTTTGCTATAAAGAAATTGAAGTACTGACAATTACGACCACAATTTTTCATGATGATTACATACAATTTGAAGCTTTGATGATGAAATTCCTATTTTTTCTTTTACCAAGCTTGGTTTCTGGTTTTGTAACAAAAACAAAAGTTTTATCTGCATTTGTGTTCGATTGTTCAGTTTTATTGTTTCATACCTGTTCTAGTAAAAATTGACTTCTTAGCCCTTTGTTTTCAAGTTTTTGTACCTTACTTTGATTCAGTTGTGTGATAAAGTAGTATAAAGTATAAAAAATACAGAAGAACTTTTCAAGTATAAGATTTCATTTTGTTGTGGCATGTAAGGTCCAGAAAGATTACAATATTGTTGGTAAGGTCATAGTCGGAAAGATAGTCAATAAATGATACTTATTTGTTATACGTGGTGTATGTTTTATTTACTAATTTTTTATGATGGGCAAATGGTTTAAAGTGGAAGCATATATTACATTCTGACTGTATTTTATTTTGCAATAACATATTTTGATGAAATATGATGCTATAAACGGTGTGGGGGGTGCAAGGGATAGGAAGCCCTTAAAATTTGGTGGCGGAGGAAAAACAAATATTCTAACTTATCGAAATAATGAGGAAAATGTATGATTTTTTTCTTATTTTATAGATGTAGTAAAAGGCACTGGTTTGTTCTGGAGAATGTAAGTTAGAGTGTGGAAAACCCAACTCAAAGAACTATATGAAGAGAAAACATGCAGGGGAATATCACGTTAATCCTTAAAGGGCTACAGAATAGTTTGTTTAAGATTATGGGAATCGATAGTACTTTATATAAAGTCTAGAATCCATGTATAATTCAAGCCAGCTTAACTGACTTTAAAGGGCCAGTGATAGTCGGAAAAATGAAAATTTTAGGGGTTGGGAGTCACAATATTCTTTTAAACAAGAAACAAATTTTTTTCAAAGCATCTTACGTAATCTTTCAAAATTATTTTGATACATAATAGGAATGATGTAAATTTAGTGGCTAGGTAGCACTGAACGTAAAATCCACTAGAAAGAATAATTTTTTTCAGCGATTTTTACGTTTAGCGCCATATCAGGCTAAAATTTGTAAGAAGCTTATAACGGAAGAAAATAATTCAGAAAATGGAAATAATAAGTTAATCAAAAGAATCTTCAAACGGTCTATCTCGCTCAACAAGAAATAATCAAACTTTTTGACGCCTATATCAGGGATTAAAGTACTCCAACATTGTTTGAAAAAATTTTTTTTGGTGCACGTTAAAAAATCTATGTATTAACGCGCTTTTAATTTTTTTTGCACCTGTGTTACGGCCCTCGCCACATGATTCAATTTTAAGATAGGTCATAGTCTTAAGTCGTACGGATTATTCCCATAATTTTTAACAAACATATTTTTCTGGTTTTGTACATTATGTCATAGAATGCTCCATACATGGGTATGCCTTGATTTTTTACACTATAACCATTTAACAAAAAAGTCTATGATCAAATGCGTGCCTACACTTGTTGCAAGTATATAGTTTCTTATTCCATATTGTTACTTTTTTCCTGCTTTTCTTAGTTTTTTTCCATTTTTCTACTGCACTATTGCAATTGAATTATATTTTCCTACCTTGGGCACTTTTGCAACCTTGGTACGCCCTTATTAGAAAAAATAGCGTTTGCCACTCATGTGCGTCTGACCAGGGGGTCCCAACAGTCGCTCGGGTGCTGCTTTGCAAGCGCCCTCGGGCCCAGGGATCGCCCTGGAGAGATGCACATTAGTGACGAAAACTACTATTTATTCCTAAATTTTTTCACTTCTTCAGGAAAGGAAACAATACTGAGATAAAAATGAAGCATCTGCCGTCCTGACGGTACAAACATAACACTATATTGGTAACTTGTCCCCTAGCTCAGTTAGTAATGTAAATTCCGTTCTGCTACAGTACGACTCTTTGAGCACTTAAATCGGTCTACAGTACAGTGCAGCACAGCAGAAGCATGAATCTCATGGCTTGGCATGCAACTCTGAGAGGAAATGCATCTACTTCTCCACTTAAGTGTGCCTTGCATTTTAAAGTGAGTCTTTAGTGATATATATATATATATATATATATATACATACATATATATATATATGATAGCTCAGTCGTGCCACCTTAGAGACAGAGCACATGCAAGTTTTCTTGCAGTGCAATTCAATGAATAAGTGTCAAGTATACGAGTTAGTTTTTATACAAATAATGACAACATTTAATGAGTGGTGACAGACTATTGAAAAGTAAATGTTGCCAAAAGCATACTTTACTTAAAGTTTTATTCCTGCTGTCTCGTATTACTCTTATTAGACTTCAAGTGGAAAGTAATGCCTGTGCTGACCTAATATGTTGCATGATTTATTGATTATCTCGTCTGTCATGTAATGTCCCTACGTATCACTGACTACAATATCTGCATTATTTGGGGACAACTTTGATTTCTTTTAAAAGGTCTACAACTTTAACAGTAGAAAACAGTACTGAAATAAAAAAATATTTAATCAAAATTTTCAATTAAAATTTATAATCAACATTTATTGAATACTTACGATCAATATAAAATGATCATTTTGAGAATGAAACATTACCTTAACAATCTTATAGATTTAAGAGTTAGCGATGACAATAAATTAGATTATTTGTAGGAAACTTAAGAAAATTTATTATAGTCTACAATGCACGAGATCGTACGGGCACTAAAATTGAATTATTTATGGAGAATAATATTATGCTACAATATTTATTTATTCATGTGATCAAGGAAATAAGACTTGTATGAACTATACAAGCTTGACATTATAACAAACTCTACTTCTTTTTAGGGGATGACCCGAATCCGTCCCCACTGTAAAAGCATAATTTGATCACTCACTAAATTCGTCTCCGGGTCATTAGAGTGTCTTTTTATCTGTTGATGAATTCATTCCCAGGTGATGAAGGTGTTTCCTGACTTTTTACCGAATTTGTTCCTGCGCTTATTCATGAAATAGTACTGAAATCGTCTCAGTAAATAGTAGCCCGTTGTTGATAGACGGTATTTATACCTGACACATACAAGAGTCAAGCATTTTCGGCTTGTATTTGATATATATGTATTAGCTAGTAGAAACAAATTCTATATTGTGGACTCTTTAAAGAGTATAGAACATACACATAATTTGGGAAATTTTTGGAATTATTCTTTTGGCTCCTCTTTTTACATACAGGGGCAGTGGAAAATATTTTCATCGAAGACATAATAGGTGTGATGTATCGTACTAAGGCTGTAAAATAGTTCTGTGATTACATTTTAAAAATCGAAACAATGAAATATTTGTCGTACCCACTAAATATGTGGCTAAAATATTTATATTCTCTGTGTAGAACAACAAACAGTTGTGAGTCGTGTCACTCTTATTCATAAATAGTATGCTTAACGCTCCTAATCCAAGTTTGTGTACATTCATGCACGTAATAACTGAAGTTCAAAGACTGGGAATCAGTGCACATCTTTGGATTTGCAATGAAAAGTGCGACAGAAAAAGTATGATTATAACGAGGATGAATTCAGTACAAAGGATAAGAGAAAGCTTTACTGACTCGGGGACGAACTCGGTAACAGATTAGGGAGCACCTTAATAACCTAAGGACGAATTCGGTGACATATTGGACAACAACTCAACGACCTGGGGAAGAATTCGGTAATTTTTATGATCTCCGGGATGAACTTGGTATTCCCGCTAATTAGATAGCAACAGTTATAATAGAATACATACTTCTATTCTAATTAGTAAATGGTGCTTTTTTTCAGCCAAAATGCCAAAAGAATTTATAACAGATGCGTCTAGATGAATACTTCATATTTTGTAAATTGCAAGTAAAAGTTTTCATCAGAATAGACACAATTTTTTTCCATAGATATTAATAAAGAGTTCTTGAATTTTGTTGTCTTTAACTACAGCCAGAGACTTAGCTATTAGCATTTTTAATACACATTGCTTAATGTCTTTGATAAATTATTTGTTCAAGCATGTCAACAATAAAAATGATACTTATGCATACTACTCTAATAACGCAGCAAAGCAACATTCTTATTTTTTGAAATTTTTTCAGTGTGCGTAAATCTTCTACTTTAAAATAAATTTTGAAATTTTAGGAAGGTGTCTACGTCTATGGACTATTTCTGGAAGGTGCTGGATGGGATCGTAAACGAAATAAGCTTTGTGAATCTGCTAACAAAGTTTTATATGTTTCGATGCCAGTAATTCACATATACGCTCTTTATCGCAGTTCCGAGAAAAGTCCTAAGCTATATAATGTGAGTATGCAAAAAACAAAATTGTCTGCATAGCAAATGGAATATAAGTGACAAAAACTGTATTGGAAATATTATTGCAGTGTCCAGTTTACAAGAAGCCAACGAGAACTGATCTACACTTTGTGACTCCATTTTGGTTACAAACAGACAAGTTACCAGATTTTTGGATACTCCGTGGAGTAGCACTATTATGTAGTATAAAGTAGGACGAATGTTTTAAATGCCCATTTTTATCTTAATAAAAAACATATTCACAACTTAAGGGTCTAATTATAAAGAATATTGTTATTATCATCAGAATTATTATTATGTTCTCATTATTTTAATCATCTCCATTATAATTCAAAGTATTACTACAATTACTATCATAGTTAATATTATCATTTTTAATATCATCACCAGTAATAGTATCAACTTTTTTTTTATCCGAGGTTGTCCAGAATGTACTTACGCACGATAAAAGTATAAATCTGTAAGTCAGAGCCATGAAACTTGACCCTGGTTACGGGTCTCCATCATTCGTATTATCCGTCAGGCTAGTATCTTCCTCTTTTTCTAGGGCAGTTTTTGGTTCCATTTTATTTTCCAGACAGTCGTTTTTCCTTTTGTGTCTGGTGTATGGTGTGTATATATTGTGCTACTACTTTCCAACATTTTCCATTTTGTAGTATCATGTCAACAACATCGTCAGAGTTGAACAATCCTATCTTATCTTCCAGCTCACGCTACTCCTGTTGCCATCGCGTGCAAGCAAAAAATGTATATTCTGCATTGTTCTGTATGTGTCCGCAGTACTTGTAACTGCCCTCTCTAGTATTTTTCATCGTTTTAAGATGGAGGCGTAAATAGCCGTGGCCAGTCAGAAACTTAGTAAAATAAAAATTCTATCAACCTGTGTTGTTGCACGGTCTATTACTTGACTCTTTTAAGGAGGCTCTGTACAATGGTGCCGTGTCAAGCAGGGGCACTATAGGGTATTTCCGTAAAGTTAAGATTCACAAGATATAAACAAATAAAAATGATTATTTATGTCGTTGTTTCAGTATTTATCTGTTACCAACTGCAAAGTAAACATGAAAAATTGTTTTTATGATATATAATTCTTTTATTTAGCCTATTTATTTAATTTACTTTTATGAAACATTAGTATAAAAAGTTTTTACAATCACGTACATATAAAACACTACATGCCATATAAGTTTCAGGTCAAAGCAATAGTCGAAAAACTTTTTACCACAATTTCTTGTTTTTGATATTTGAATCTCCCGGGCTTGCAAATTGAATTTAGAATAAGGTTAACCTTCGGTTTAGTCTTTTAACGCTTTACATCTTTTTTTTTTACGATCAGCAACCTTTAACCTTCGTATTTTCATTGAAAAAAGGATTATTTTAACTACCTGATTTCAGTTTTTGTAGCATGCAGCTCATTTCATAGCCAAAATAAGCTATAAAGTTTGTTACAGCATTAAAAATTCCCCATAAGACCCATGTTGAAGTTCCAAATTTCAAATGACTTTTTTTCCATTTTGGTTGGCAACATGCCCTGAAATTTTTACTTTAGACTCGTTCAATCTAATTTTACCGTAGAATTAAACTTGGATACAATGGCTCATTTTAATAAAAAGTGATGAACCTTCTTAATAAGTTAAGGTGCTCATCTTTTTTTGGTGCTCTTTTCTGACCCTTGCTGCCAGAGTTCCCAGGTTCTGTTCTAAGCCTAATTTCTGGCTTTCGGCATTCTTTACTTTGTTTCAGAGATATGATTCTTCGGCTTTCTCTTGTTAGAAGGTCTATGTGTATCGCACCAAATATCTCCATTTTTGGGTCCTATAAGACTGTGCGATAAGAGCCGGCAACCGTTGGTGCTCACCTTCTCTGGATATGGACAACCCTTATACTTTTCTTTCGACGTTTATTTCGTCCCCTTATATGTCCGTTCCGTAAAGTAGGATGGCCTAAGCAGTTGACATGAGGAGCCTGCATTTTTCAGGCTTAGGTCTTCTGACATTTGGCATAATACGTTTCAGAGCCTTTACTCTAGTTGTAACCATGTCTGCTGCCTGCCTAAGATGATCCGAAAATTTAACCTATCAATCTAATGTTACTGCCAGATATTTAACAATTTTTTTCGTCCAGATTTTTTCTCCTTGTATATTGTATATAAGGAAATTCTGGTATCGACCTTCTTTTCCGATAACACTAAAATTTCTGTCTTTTTTATCGCAGGTTCAAGCCTATGTCTCTCAATTCATGGTCCCACTCTGAACATTACTTGATTTAGTCGCATCTGTATTAGCTTGGTGGTCTGTTTGACTATGATAAAGTACTATTGTCCACGTACCTAACCAGGTTTGCTTTTGGCATTTGTTCACGAATCAGTACATCGTATGCCACGTTCCAGAGATGGATCCCTACTCTCAGGATAAGTCCCTAGAAAGTTTCTGCCATTATCCTCTTTTGGCATTGCAATCTTACGCTGCATATGTCGGATATTAATCCTTTATGTAATCTCCTAGTACCCATAAATGGTAGTCTTGTACTGTAAACGTGTGCTCAAGTGCGCGCAGCATATTTTTTCATCGAACTGACTTGAGGAGGTTCTCCACATCTAGAGTTGCCAGTAGAGCGAGTAATCTTGCTCCGTGGCAGATGTTTCTGGTTTCAAGAACAGCTCATACCACCTTCTTTACCCCTCCTATAGTAAACTTTTTCTTTCTAAACCCGTGCTGTCTTTTATAAAGATCTGTTGCGACTTGTATGACCTGCAAGAAGCAGGCCTGTAGCAGCTAATTACATATATTCCCTGCCGTGTCTAGCATGCATTGTGATCCAAACGATGATGATAAGTTGGATTCTTCCTTGCCATTACTGTATATAACGATGTTAATGCCCTAAACGGAAAACTCAAGGCAGCCATATACATACATGTGTGTATGGGTATATAATAATATATAAATTAAAATGACACTTAATAATAATGATTAATTGGTATAGTATATCAAGCGCGAGGAACCGTACAATTCTTCTCCATTAAATAACGAGATCATACAAACCCTTGTACGATAAGTATTCTCAACTACGCTCTTTCAGAGTTATTGTTAGAAAATATTTCAATAGTAAACTATAGATTATTCACTGAAATATTGAAAATACCACATACATCTGTGCGGTTTAAGCATCGTTGTGTTTAGTATTTTAAATAATACAGGCACACAAAAAATAGAAAAAGTTCTGAGCTCTAGGTCAAACCATGTTTACTAAATGTTTTTTGGATTGCTAAAACCAAATTCAACATCTGTTTAACACTATTAGGTCAGGTGTTTGACATAACTTAAAAAATATCGTATGAGCGGACCTCAAATTTTTGTAACAAGAAAAAACTCTGACTCCACAACCAAACAATATCTTCTACCGGTTCCTTTGGGGTCACTAAGCCGAATCTGATGGCCCTTTTACCCTGTTAGGTCAGGTTTTTAACGTAACCTTAAAAAACTGTTTAGTGGGATCCAGAAATTTATGAACAGATAAAATTCAATATCTTAATTTCGAATAATGGTTTTGAACATGTTTTTGGTATAGAGCTGTGAATCAATCACTCCCCCTTGTTTGCTTGGGTCTGTAACCAGGGCACCTCTACGTGGTGACAGTGGACAATATCTTATCCATATGACGGAGTCCCTGGATAAACGGCGTCCGGCATCTTTAACCCAAGTATTTGCAGCTCGTCAGCGTGAGAAAGCAAGCCTGTTATGAAAACTTTGTGTCCAATTATACAATCTTGTGAGATTCTACCAAAAACCTGATTTGATAACGTTAAATAGAGGTCAGATTCGGTTCCAGCGGCCCAAAAATCTTTAGTACACATGATTTAGTTGTAGAATCAGAATTTTTCCATGTTATACAAATATGTGGTCTCATGATATGGTTTCTCGAGGTTATGTCAAAAATCCGACGTAATAGGGCTTAAGTGACGTCAGATTCGCTTTCAGTGACCAAAACAAAATATATGAAGCATGGTTTAACCTAGAGCTCACAGCTTACTTTTTTTTGTGCCTATGTAATTGATAGGGATAAAAAAAAAGAGCGATTTAACCCTAGCATGTTTAAAGTAGACTTCCAAAGGTTTTCAGATCTGTTTTGATAAGTTTATCATGCCTTATAATGTTTAATAGATTGCAATGATATTTTGTAATACATACAAAATGGGTGGCCTTTACTCAAAGCAGAATAAATAAGCTAAGATTAATATAAAAAGGAAAGTAGAGAAAATGATAGTTCTTTCATTTAAATTGCACTTTTCTTTTGCTTCCAATAAACTTATTGTAAGTTTTAGCAAGTCTGTGAAAGCCTACACTAACGTGTGGATGCATCCATAGCCTCATGCAGTTTCTTAACAAAGTAAATCAATTAGCAACAACTCTCACAAACTGAAAGTTATAACTTAAGTATTACTTCTTGCTTATTTTTATCGCATTGGGCATTTTCTTTCTTGCATGCTGGTACTGAGCGCACGGTGGTCTATCACCTAGTCTGTCCTAGATATTTGGTATAGAGATCTGTGTTTGAGGTATGGTCTTCTTTTCTCAGCTTTTTTCTTGTTTAACTGGTAGGTTAAACCACTTGCCTATCAATCTTTCTCTCTTTGACATGGAAACCTTGCATGCACTTTAAAGCAGTTGCATTATTCCTTGTACGTGTCAATGCTTTTATTCTTTTAAATTCTGGTAGTCAGCTTTACTTTCAGTAGTAACTAGGTCGTTTCCGACTTATTGTGTAAGCCAACCCTCCTATCTTGATTCTTGACGTTTTATCCTGTCTTACGTTCTTTGCCCCTTCTAGTGCTTCCATAGGTTATATCGAAGAGAATGTATTGATGGTTGCTGCTGTTTTTGTCCTTGAATATTAACTATTTTCGTACTCTTGGCGTAAGGTTTTTCAATGCCAAGGTTATATTTAGTATTGACATACAAAAGCCCGGCCTGTGGAATGTTGTAGTGCTTTCTCCCTGTACGACGACTAGTCCAAGTATTATTGCCATGTTCAGGCAGCTTGTTTTTTAGAATACGTTGTAGTCATACCCTAGTATATTGCTCTTGCGCTAAAGTCCTCAGTGACTATTACATCACCCATCATTTTGTCTCTAATGGTATCCTTGAAGCGGTTTAACCTGCTCCTAAATTTATCAATGCCTGTGTTTGGTAAGAGGTAGCAGTGAACGTAACTTTTCCTCTAACTCTTTAATTAGGCGAAGTGATTTTCTAATTCACTTGTGTATTGATAAAGTAAGTGCCCCTATAACTGAACAGTACCTATAACTAAACACTCGTCAGATATTAGCCGATTACATTTTAAATAACGATTGCACACTAAATTTTTCATAATAGGTACTTTCTTAAGACTTTTACCTACGAGTAAAAAAAGTTCTGCATCCAAAAAATATTAGTTCATACAAATAATTGTACTTGGAATATCCTTGCTTAATGCTTGACCGATTAGCATTGGATTGCTAAAGCCGTCTATCAAGAAAGACTCATATCTTCTTAAGGCTGTTATAAACATTCTACAATATTTTTATACAATACAAAAGAACCAGCAATAATTGTATACGTTATAAAATTATTGAAGAAAATTCATGTTTGGATATTATTAACTTTTTCATCAATATTGTCGGTATTTATTTATAAGTACACATTTTATGATAGTGCACCTATAGTTCAACACCTGCGTTATACACTGCACTTCTAACCTATAATTCAAAAACATTTAACAAAGGTATGTATTTTTATAAATACTTGGTAACATTTTTCTAGTCGTTTGCCTGCAATCAACTTTATTAGTATTCATGTACTTTAAGCGAATAAATGTTTTTTCTTTCATACAGTAAACCCTCTTTCACACAAAAAACCACGTTCAACTGTAGGTACATCAAAATTTGAACACAGGGGCATCTCAATCCTCATATGTTCGGTTATAGGTACAGGGAACTACATATAAGTACTCATTTATTCATCCTTAAACTGCCCCACTAATCATTATTTAACGTTTTAATCACTTTATTACATCCCGGATCATCATAGGATGAAAGAATAACGCATAAAGCATACTTATTTTATTATTTACAAGGCATGAAAATTCTTAAGGTGCTTAAGGGTTCGGTAATAGGGGCATTTATCTTACATGCGCCCCGTCTTAGATACGCGGACTGCTGGCATGTTGGCAGCATCATTCAGCCACGTAGATGGCTCGTGTTTTTCGTACTGCTCATAAGCACTATACCCCCCTCCACAATATTTGTAGTAGAAGGGTTTAGCGTCTGCATCACCGCTTATGTATACTTATAAAACGCTATGTGGAAAAAAAAACAGTGGGTGATTTTTGATGGGTTGGGGGATAAAATTCGTACAAATTAACCCAGCTCTTACGCACGTACTGGGATAAATTATACAAATCTAAAGGTCAAAATTCGTTTAAAAAGTGGCACTCATTTTGCTGCATTCATTAAAAACATTTCAAAGTTATTTTCGGGATGAAATTTGCGAAAAATAAAGCAAAATGTCCTTTCCGTCTATTGTCACTTTTCGATTTTTTCACTATTTGATCTCTGCTGCACGAAGATGGAGCCTCTATACCCAACCTGTGGGTACACACGTCAAAAACTGTAGGGTATTATGTAGCCATCGATGGATGTATTAATAGTACATTATATTATTTACACCTTAACTATACAAGCAGCTTTCATGCACGTTCAAAAAGAATACGTGTTTTTTAAAAAATTTACTAAAATTTACTTTTACAACATGCCACTCATCTTGTGACCAAAAAACGTATCAGTAGAATTGCTTTCTCTATTTGTTGTGGATAAACATAAAGTAAAATTGCTAGGAGAAAAGATTTTTCGAGGACGTTTTTTAAAAACATTTTGGAAAAAATTTCGAGCCAGTTTCGGCGGAATCAGCCATGTACCTTTTGTAAAAGATTATTTTAAATAACCCACAGCGATGTATCGAAGGTGATGAAATTGTCTTTGGAATAGAGATATTTGGTAATGAGGTGTGGTTTCAAAAAATATTTCAATATTTAATACATAAATATTATAAGCACTAATCTTGCGTGAAATTAGAGTGATAGATATCCAGTAGTACTGCTCAAATTTAACGTAACTCGAAAATCACATTATTCTCCAATGAAAATAATTTTGGAAGAATAAGATGCAACAAAGATCAAAGAACTCATCCATAAAATATCGCAAAACCAATAATAAAAGAAAAAGATTATAATAATGTAAAACTATCTTAAAAAAATTTTAGAAAAAATGTAAACATTGAGTAAATAATAATTAATTCAGCTAAAAATAAACAAATTGATATAATAAAAGAAAGATTAATAAATGTATAGAAACACGCCAATTAAAGTCTATTTCAAATTTATCATTAAGCAAAAAATTAATATTAAGGTTAAGAGTAAGTTACGATCTTCAATATAAGAGTAAATGATGAGTGCTCATATAGGTAGCTCGTGGTTAAGTCCATGCGGTACTCGGCTCGAATGCAAGTGGTCGTGAGCTCGAATCTTATAAAAAGTGTTTTTTTTTTTTCAAGGAATTAGATTAAAATTTACTTCCGTCACTCATTGAGAGAGAGAGAAAAGTCATAAATCATTTGTTTGTAAGTATAACTTCAAAAAGTTTACAGTATCAGTACGTTAACATTGCAGAAACTATGTGGTTACCTCCTTGGGAGCAAAACTTACAGAAAGTATATTGTAACATTGCAGTTTCTGCAAGGCTCTCTGATAGTTATAGTAAAAGAGCATTACAGAAACTGCAAGGTCACAACACATTTTCTATGAGACCAGCTCCTATAGAGACTGCCATACAGTTTCTGCAATGTTACCGTACTGATACAGTAAATTTTGTTTCTTAGTGTGGGCAACATCTCTAGCTATTATTTTTTCTGTCTAGAATCTGCCTAAAGGCCTTAAATCATCCTAATTTAAGGACGTGTTTATTTTTTTTCTACTGCTCTTAGTTTAATACAAAGCCCAAACCCTGGTCTGCTGCGTTTGGCACTATAATCGTTCCTACCACATTTCTAGAGGAGCCCTGACTGGTCCAGACCGTTACAATCGTGTCTGATATACTTATAGCTCAGGCATTTGCAACACCTTTTTATGACGATTCTACGCTTGAGCCAGCACCTGATTCAGCCTATTACTATTTCTTCAGCCTTGTCAGTTTTAGCTTGTGCCATTCTCTTTTGCTATGAGTTAGGATAAAGCATCGCTACCTTGAGGTAGCCGAGTCCTTCTGGGTTCTTAGCTGCCTTTCCAATGGCTTTTCAAGCTTCTTATTCCTACACAAGAGCTTCGAAATCAAAGACTCCCAGGGTAACCCTCAGTTTTATTGATTGAACCTGTCCTGCCTTTGCTATTTCTTAAGAGATCGCCTGCATTCACGTCTGTTTATCCTTGATGCTGTAAGAAAACTCAACCAGGATACAATCAGCCTTGGGTCTTGAAAATCCAGTTGGCGTTGGCTCCGTAGTCCTTGGAGCTTACAGTATTACAGTATGCTCCCAGCACATCTGCGTATGCCTTCTGTTCTGCCACTTCTTTTAGAATGGCTAAAAGTCTTTATCTTATATTCCTTTTTTTACTGTTGTTGTTGTCTTCTCTGTTATATTCAGCCTTCATCTTTAATTTTGTTGTAGCCAATGTCTGAAACATTTGATTATTTTTGTAGAATCTTGCTTCTTCTGGTATTGCAGATTCTGCCGTCTTTTGTTTCTAATGTAAACCCAGTGTATGTTTCAAGTTTTAGTCTTACTTTTCTTTATTTCGTTAATTGTCTCCTCTAAATCGTATTTGTCCTCCTCGCAATTGTGTAAAACCACAAAACTTTAATAGTTTCCACTCAGCTCATTTATTTACTCTATATTTGATGAGGAACCCTGTCTCATTTTTAAAGGATATTGACGGCTATTAGATATTTTGTTATTACTAGAAAATTTTCATTAAAAGTTGATTTTAAAGAAGTTAGATTAAAGCAACAGAAGTTCCTAGAAGTACAGTCACCCAGAAAATCTTTTTATTTATTTCACGGCCCTGGAGAAACTTTATGTTTCTAAATTTAGCAGTGTTTTCTGGAAGATTCTACTCATACGCGAATAAACTTTTGTTCAATTCTTATTGCTCATTCTAACACCAGTTAAACTCCCTTAGTACATAATTAAGAATATCCATATACTAATAGACACAGGGGACATTTGCAAATAGCGTGAGGTGTAATTGGCAAATTTTTGACCTCCTATCTCCCCTTGGCTAGATATGGTGACATATGGTGGGCCCCCCCCCCCTCTCCGCTCCTTAAATCTCACGTGACATTTTTGGAATACTGTTAAAACGCTAGAGGTATACATTTTTCATGCAATCGAAAGAAAGTCTTTGCTGTTCTAAAATCAAATACATTATTTTTAATCAACAAGATACACAATATTTTAAGTAGATAATAGCTGTTTTTGTACATGGTATAATTATTATGTATATAATAAAATTAAAATATAACATAAACAAGAAAAAAAGATTCGACTATATTCAAAAAATATTTCTTATAAAAATAAAACAATGTTAAAACTTTAGAAAACTTTAAACTACATAAGCTGCTGCAAACGCTTATTCTAAATCAATCCATAACGAATGGTGAGTCTCTTCTAATGAAATAATTGGCAATATAATAAAAGTACAGTTACATTTCAGACACATTGTCGTTCCTTTTTATTCCAAGGTTTTTTTTTTTAATTATAGTTGCATTTAAATCTCCAGCGAATCATAGAACAAATGAAAGACTTTATTTAAAATTGTTCTCTTTTTTTTAAAACTGTTTTTAAGTGACATTTCTTAGAGCACTCCAAGGTTATTTTTCTTTCTAGACCACAGCAACAAAAAAACAAAGAAGTACTCGGAAAATTCTCTAAGACAGAAATTTTAGATTTCTGTCGAGAATAGGATTACAGTAGAGATTAGATTATAGAATCTACAGCCAATCACATAATAAATAAACGACTTTATTCGAAATTATTCTTTTTTTAAGATATGATAAGAATAAGGGCAAGGGTCCAGGCCTACACAAGATAACTTTACACAAGAACTCTACACCTTATATCACTATGTATGTATAGTTATAGTGATATTAGGTGTAGAGAGCTTGTGTAGAGTTATCTCGTGTAGGCCTGGACCCTTGCCAGAATAAGTCGATGGCCCTGAGAAAAACTAGCGTCATTTACAAGTTATGACGAAAACTTGCATGATCAATAATGCCTCTTGAAGACTAACACTATTCAAGAGGATTTACAAAAACAACAAGATACATTTTGTGCTGTTGAAGACTAACATCATTAAAAAAAGCAGTCGAAAAAAAATATGATTTATATCGGGCCGTCGAAGACTATCACGATCCATTTCGCGCCGTCAAAGAATAACCGATTTTGTCAAAAATTTGTGCAATGGTACACGATCTGTTGAGAGCTGTCAATGTGGAGTTAAAATAAAATTAAACTCCACCTTTCGATTTTGTTTAACTACGTCGACAATCGTTCTCCAAAACGTGAACATATATTGAGCCTGATGAGGTTGACATGAAGTCAACGAAACGTAGCTACGACTGAAGTAGCGACAGAACAGAGCTTTAGGAAACGTTGTGTAAATTTGTTAGCAGTAGTATTTGTTTCTTCTAAACAGTTATGTCGTAAATTACAATACAATTAATTTCATTCGTCAATTTAACACTTAGAAAAAAAAATTAGCTCATGTTTTGCTGAAACAGCTAATTATTGGAAGATAGGACTACAACAACATATTGCAAAAATCATGCAACCCTTTGTCAGTAAGTGACAAATGATGTTATTTTTTAACAGCACGTCACGAATGATGTTACTTTTCGACGACGCAAAATGAATCGTTATAGTCTTCGATGGTCCAAGACGAATCATGTTATACTTCGACGGCGCGAAGTAGATCGTGGTAGTCTTTGACGGTCTGAGACGAATCATGTTATTCTCCGAAGGACTGAGAGGAATTATGTCACTTTTCGTTTGCATGTTTTAAATAATGTTTTTCTAGACAGCACGAAATTAATCAAGCTGGCTTTCGTCGAAAGATCGTATATCGTCCTAGTCTTCTTAAATACACCGAAAGAAAAATAAGGTAGGGTTAGCTCGGCCCGTGCCGCCGTTCTTGCTTGACTGACCCAAGCAGCCTCTTTCAAGCTATCCTCACTTAAGAGCCAAGCAGATACTACTTGGCAGTGTCAGGCAAACGTGTTGCTTTGTTGTGTGACCGTCATGTTTGCTCAAGGCAGTCAAGCAGTAGGTGGCACGGGCCAAGCTATCCCTACCTTTTTTTTTCAGTCCAGGCGTAAACGATGTTGGTTTTCTTCAGGTCTTAAATCGTGCTAGTCTTTTTGGGCCATAGATATGTACATATATATATATATATGTTAAGTATTTACTATATCTATGTATTACAAATAAATAGTTTCTACAGGTATAAAGGGGAGTATGACATGAGAGAGGAGGTGAGAGAGCAAAGCGCTGGTGAGTGAGTGCTGCGACAAAGAGTAGACGATAAGTAACAAGCGTAGCGTGCGGATCTGTCTCCGACGCGGGTAAGCGCGTG
>JAPYYV010003469.1:0-31487 GCA_030522625.1 Copidosoma aretas
GGCTTCCCTGACGGGAATTGGCTATGCCGACTGCCAGCGGGAACCCACCGACCCGGCGTCAGGGTGCGTCGACGACCTCCCCAAGGAGGGATTGCCCCCGCCCCCCAGGTCCAAGGCATCATCAGGAGAAATTGCAGGGTCCGTTAGAATCGGGGAGAATGTGTGTTTTCGGCGCCACGGGTACTTTTCCCACCGAAAAAGTCCGAGAATCGACATTCCCGAAAATTTTTTCAACGAGAATCGAACCCGTTTTTGCCTGCCTCGAGTCTGTCAGGCTAGGAAGTTAGCACGCTAACCACTAAGCCATCGAGGACTCAGCAGAAAATACTTTTAGTGAACTATCTAGTATTTCATTCACAATTTTATTATGACATCTGGAATTTTAAAAGTAACAGTATTGATTTTTTTTTATGGTAAATGTAAACGTTTATTTTGTAGTTTATAGTACACTATTGAATAAATTTCAATCATTAGGAATTTTTTTTTAGTAATTTGTGCCAAAGTTAAAGAATAATTAGTAAACAGGTCATAATCAGTCAACATTTTACAAATAACTGATGTGATATTCAAATTTGTTCAGCTATCAATAAAAACAACCAGATATTTCATGCATCAAACATAATGTAGTAAACAGTATAAAAAGTATTTTTTAATCTCTAACTATTATGTACTCTTTTAATTAGTCATGGACTCAATGTTTCTTGACCATTTGTACTTTTTTTAAATTACTAGATTAACAGTCTTTGTTTAGGTACAGCTGTGTAAACATGTTTGATACTAGACACTTAATCATAAATCATGAGCTTGTTATGCTTTAGCAAGATGGAAATTCACTTGTCTGTGGTTCCTTGTCAGTCGCCTGTAGTACCTATGAGTTATACTTGTACCTCGAAAATAAACCATTAACTCTATAGCCTTCGGTGACTTTCCATTTATAACAATCAATGATGTTGGATGGAGTTCATTTTCAGCGTTGTCAGAATGAACTGAGTTTGGCTTTGAAATATCCATTGCAATGAAGCTTGGTCAACCACCTAATTGAATAAAAAAGAATTAATAACGAACTTTGATGTTCATTGATTCACCATACAAATAACCTCAACCTCACCTTTTGCGAGAAATGATTAACTGACATGTGATTCTCCTTGTGAAATTGGGAAAGCAAAAAGGGCTTATTTAGGTACTAAGAAATACGCTGAGTTGTACCCGAACTTGAAGAGTGAGAAAACTTAAAAACTCATAAGTACTGTTAGTTGATAGATTAGCTTGGGTTCGATGACGAACCATGTTAATGTTATCTTGAACAGCGTAAAACAAAAATACTTCGAAACATGTGAGAATCAATTGTCATGTTAACGTGGCGGCGGCGTAGCGCACGTGTGTCCAATTATCCAGCTACAACACGTGCTTTTTCGGAGGGCTCGCCGGCTCGGATCTTCGGAATCGGATGCATGGATGATGTCTGATGATGACTGAGACGCGCACCTGAAACATGAGTTTCTGCGCCCCCTATGGCCAAAAAAAGAACTATATGAGAGGTGCAGGACGCCTATGCATTACACTGATGTGGTATGAGATATTCATCGATTAAACAAGTTCAACGTGAAATCAACTCAAGAAATTTATTTCGTATGAATATAATTTTATTTACTTTATCAAAAAATATATTTTTGCAATCAGAAATTGCGTAAGAATCGAGAACTCAATGAATTTCCTGTACCCTACCTCGCAATCTATTTTGCACCTCTCTGTTCATGTAGTTCAAAATTTGGTCACACATAAGTTTACAGAGAACGCTGATTGGCTTTCAGGTGCCTAAACAGCCTAAAATCCAAAGTGCCAAGACTGCCAAGTGCTAATCTGCTAAATTAGCAGTGCTATATAACACTCCAAATGCTGAATATATCCTAATCTCAACTAAACATGTAAATAAATACAAATAAAATACTACATGAGCGGAGAGCAGGTCAGCTGCTGACCCGGTTGACCGCAGCGTCAGCACTCAGCACTCAGCAGTCTCAGCACTTCAGCAGATGCGAATCCTGGTTTTTTTAGTAAACAGTGTAAACTAGACAAACCTGCGCGCGCTTTACAGCTTTACTCATAACCAATTATAGGTCTTGCCTTGTCTGTATTTGTTGGCCTTGGGGCCCTTGGGTCACTTTTTATTGTGACTCCGGTATGTCATATTAAATCTTTATGTGAGTTTCTAAATCTGTGGTACCGTTTTCATTACTGACTACGACGGCACGGTATTATACCGAAGAGTCAGGAGCTATCACCATAGAGGTATTATTCTATTACTTATACCTCTACGGCTATGACAATGATAATGGGACATGCAGAGCAAAAACCCCACAGCGGTCCCGCGGCTCCCGCCAGTAGACGGAGCGGGGAATCGAAGCCAAGTCCTCCAGGCGGAAGGCAACGCTCTTACCACTGAGCCACTGGTACGGTGTGCTCAATTATAGGATATGCACAAGTCCGGAAGTACCAATAACATATCACATCATTCTCATCGAACCAACATTACCAATCAGAATCGTTCACTCATTTAACAATTTAATTAAATTTTATAGAAAAATAATCGAATCCAATTTTGGCAAAGTTTAAAAAAAAAGTATAAAAAACGTATCTTGTTATGTATTAGTTAAAAAAAAATTTCCTGGTACAAAATCAATTTTTATTTTTAAAATTTGGGAAACTGTTATGTGTAATAAAATAACTATAGTGTACTAATAAAAAGATGTTATGAAAAAAAGTAGGAGGAAGGATGTATGAATGAACTTATCTTGTCTAAGATCAATAAATCTTTATGAACATTTAAGTATATACATTGAAAAAGGTGGCACTTGAATAATAAAAAAATCTAATCCAAAGCAAATAATCAGTAGAAGGATATTGATTGGAAAATAACAGCATTAGCGATTTTTTTTTATGTTTTCATATTCAGGCTCAAGTTATGATTTAAACCAAGCGCTCACGCGACCAGAGGTTGATCAAGTAGGTCGACTACAATTTACAAACATTTTAATTTACAATATCATTACTGCTAAAGACACTAATTACACCGAAAGCATAAAATTTGTATGCATTAAATTGATTTTTCCTTTGATCTCGTGTTCCCCTTCCATTCATTCGATATTTTTTTTTTTAGTTTTCTTCCAAATGCAAAGTTGATGTTTCAACTTCTCCCTGAATCCCAGATCTTACTTATTTTGTTTTGTTTTTTTAATAGTTTATACAACATCCATGGTGTGCAGCTTTCAAGAGTCACTTGAAGTATGTGTGTGTCAACTGACGTTTATGATTCTTTTTAGGCTGTATTAATAATTATTAGAAAATTTTTTTTTAAGAATTTGTTTTAAAAACGAAAAACGACAACAAAAATGTAGAAAATTACATGTTTTAAAAGTTATTGCAGAATCACGAGACTTTTTTCCCCAACACTTGTACATCAAAATCCCCTTTTACTTTTTTTTCTAATTTTACACTCTGTAAAACGCAGACCAAGTTTCCGCATCGCTTTCAGAATACAACACTATTCACTCCTTTTTTTTACATAATAATTATTTATATTTAAGGTAGCGACGATTCCTCGAATCCATCATTATCAAACAATACAAGAGATTGTACAGATTGTTTTTCAAATGAAAAACTAGCATAAATCTCTCTACAGATTTATGTATGATTGAAATAATTTAAATTTGTCATTAAATCTAAAATTTCGATGCACTTTTATTAATATACGCATGCTTTAATTATCCTCTTATTTATCTTCATTTTAAACATTTTCTTCCCGATACAATCTCTTGTTTTATTTATTAAATCAACACTGATTTTTCTTGTACGTAAAAAATACCCCGCGTACGTTCACCACATAAATATCTACAATAATAAATCATATAAACACAAAAATTGAAACTTTTTTTTGTTTATTTTATTTATTGCCTCTCGTCCCAATAGGAGACCGAAAAATTTTGTATAACACATAAAAAAAATGACAATGAATAATAAGGTAAAAAAAATGAATGGTGCAGAATTAAAAGAAAGTCTTATAAAGAACTAATAATATTTTTTTATTTTTCTTCATCTTTTAATCGATCCAACTGTATGTTTCGTTTATGTCTCGAATCACTGATTAAACTGTTGCATCGACATGTTATACATCGCGTTTCAGAATATACGACCATAAACTTTATTCTCGCATTCTCAATTCATCTTTATAATTATACAATGCAGAGATGAACAAAAAAAGGAAAAAGGGAATAAAGATATGATATATTATATAATAATAGCAGTAATCGTAGTAGTAGTAATAATAATAAGAATAATCAAGAAAAAAGTTTTACAAATAATACAAACGTAAAAGGGGTACAGAAGACCGTGTACAATAGCGGCGCTAGAATTTAAACAATGAGAGCAACGACAGTCACATTGACGTTCCCGCGCCACATGTAACGATGCTTATATTAATGTTTTCTCATAAATTAATTGTAATAAAAGAAAGAAAAAAATCCATTCTTGCGTTTTGCTTCTGTAGTGTCGAAGCTTGTGGATATTACTTTATTTTTACTTTTGGTCAAGACTTAGCAAAGTTAAGGAAAAAATAAAGATATTTAATCTGCTGGCTCTTCTGCATTTACCGGTGTCTTTACGTTTGTGTGTGAATAGTGATGTTTAGTAATTTATCCAATAAAATTTAACCACTGCTTTTTTTCGTACATGTACTTGTTACATTCGATTTGATCATTAATAAGAATGCAAATGTTTCCAAGTTATCACATGCTGAAAGGCATAGATAAAAATCATGCAGGCACTGAAGGGGGTGGGATTCAAGGGTCTGTCTTTATCGCCTCTAAATGTTCTTTCTTATTGTTCGCTTATGCAACGTATACGAAACTCTGACGCATATTTCAACATTAGAGTACCGGACGCACTCGTCACGGCGTAGGTACATGCATACCGTTCCAATCTGTTACTTTTTTGGCGTTCATCAATGGAGAATCTCTCGACGCGCTGGCTGTTCATAACGTTATTATAACTTACATAAACAAAGACTATCGCAGGCTAAATAGGTTCATTTTACAATATTAAACATTTGTTATTTCTATTCTTTATCGCTTCTTTTTACGTTTTCCTTTTTTTTTAAGGATACGCAATGTTCAGTCTTTTGATTAAAACAATATCTACAGGACACGTAATGTACGTCGCAGTAATAATCCATTCGGTCAAAGAGTCAAGTACGCTCCTATTTTTTTTTTTTTTTTCGAAAATTATCACTGGACACGTTAATAACTGTACGTTTTTAAGCAGTAAAATTAAATTAGATTACATTAGAAAAAAATTGATTCGCTGCAGCTTAAGAGATTAATTGCTCTATCTCTCGGCTTACATTGTATATTGTATTTAAATTAAAGCTCGCTGTTCCTAATACCAAACATTGTCAAGAGTTAGCCAGTCTTTGATTAATTAAAAAAAAAAAAAAAAAAAAAAAAACAAAAAAAAAGAACAAAAAAAAGCCTTTATCTTAGCTGAAAAAAAGACAGTGTCATCTTTCATCACACGACGTATCTAAACACTAGATTTTTTTATATTTTCTAATTTCTTTCAATACCAAGCAACTTTTGCCATTTTTTACCGTGTTTTGTATTTTGGATTAATTATGTATCATTCAAGCAACGACAACCTTCGTCTGCTGGATGTACACACGAAAACAAATTTAATTTTCTGCTATCTTTCATCTCTTTAAACTACACACACTCGACAATCTCGAGACATCGTGACACGATACACATATCCTTCAACCACACAATCCGCTAAAACAGAGCATAGTTGATTTACTTATATTCATGTCACGCACATTACACATTCACGTTTCGGGTTACTATGACATAGTAATCGTACCATCCACAGTATTAGTTTGTCAAGTCCAGGATATAATCAGATTTTTTTTATTCGTACATTAAGAAAGTTAGTGACGCACAATGGTGATGTCTGTGATACCACTGGCACTTAATGCAATACAGCCTTTGAATCAATGGTACACGTATATAGATTTTGAATTTTTTATTAGAATTAACGACGATGCAACGGCAATTTTCTTTTCTCATTTTATGATTCTTTTTTTTTTTGTTAATTATAAATAATTATCGTGAAAAAACACTCATATTAGATGTCGTCAAACGACTGGCAGTATATGTCATACCTTGAGAAAAGAAAAAGAATCATCCGATCCAGTTTCTTGTCGACATGTAGTTACGCTTATTTTGAATTTTCATCGATGCTCAAAGGCCAAGATACAGTCGGTGGTGCTCAATTCAATAATAACTGTGCAATAATGGGATTCTTTTACGAATGAATTAAAAATTTGTCGTTTATTAATTACCTCAGTTTATATAATTACAACAATGATGGACTTCTTGAGAGAGCGATTGTTTACACAATCATTTTTCTAGGCTTTTATATTTTCTTATTACTTTTTTTTTTCTGCTTTAGCAATAATAGTAGTAGTAATAATATAATAATAATAATAAGAATAAGAATAGTGATAAGTCTCTGTTTTGAAATATTACACTGCTTGGTCAATGGTAGATGTAAACCGTAAATTGTGCCAAGGAATTACTATTTCTTTTTCTATTCTTATTAAAAAAACCATACAAAGTAGCTACCACAGCACAGATTTATACTAAAAAATTTATTCCCGCACTTATCTTTTATTCACAAACCAAGTCAAAGACAGTCTTTTCAAGTCACTCCATGCTTTAGAAAGGACAAAAATACGAACTAAGCACTTTTTTAAATTTAAGGTCGCTTCGCTCGATACTTATCGTAGAATAGTTGTTTAGCATCGCTATGTAGCTTCTTCTTTGTTCTGAAAATTAATGTCTCAGTTGTTGAATCTTTATTTTTTACGTTTTAAGATCTAGGCAAGATAATTTTATTTATCGCCTCAGGCGGTGGAATTCGAATTCGCGTTGCTACCTAAAACCACAAGCTTGTAACCTGCCATCTTTTTTTAAACGTTGGGGCCAGCTTGCTGATACTATTTTTAAATGACGCAGTTATGTATCGTCAAGTGACCAAACCAAATCAACTCTCTTTAGCCGTTAAAAGTTTAACATAATTGCTGATTTACATAGGCATTCGATCCAAAAAATCGATATGCACATTCTTCAGTTATCTACTTAGATTAAGATGAGGCAAGAATAACTCGTATTGCCCACTTTCTGTATGCATTAACGTTGTCATTGAGTAGCAAGATAATTTTTTCCAATCCAAGAATATCTTTACCATAGACGAGTCCAGTATATATTTGAGAATTCATTGTCGTATATCGGTAATTGAAGATTTATATATATATATATATATGGATACTTGTATTATTAAACGCAAGATAAAAAGCCTTCTAGTAATGGCTTATTTACTCATTTTGAACAGCTACTTCTTCCTTGTTTTCATTTTCCGAGGGATTCGGATTATTCTTGTTTCCACCCACCTGATTTCCGGCATTACCATCAGAAATTTTATCGTTGTGTGCATCCACTTTGTCATTAGAATCCATCTTTACATTGCCTGTGTTGACATGAAATTAAGAATGATTAACTTTTAATTTCTCAAAGAATATTTATCCATTCTTTTGAATCGTTTATTTATGAATACGTTACTCTGCTAAATTTCCAAAAGCAATCCTTTTACAGGGTCAATAAATAAATAAATTAATAATAAAAGAAGAGAAAAATGTTAAAATTTTGAAAGAATAACGACAAAGTTAGAAATATAAATACTGAGTAACTTTATTTAATCAAATTAGAATAGTCTTACAAATAAACGATTCGTAATTGCAAGAGAACAAAAAGGTCACTAGATCTCACTTTGTCCAGAATAGTACTGCTGCTGCATTTTCATGTTACGCTGCTGTTGCTGATGAATATTGGGCCTGTGGCGGTTCATCTGAGACTGTTGCTGCTGATTGGGCATACAATTTTGCTGCTGTTGCTGCTGTTGTTGTTGCCCCTGTTGCGAGTTGTTGGGATTGTGGCCCGGTGGGAAGGGTACAACAGGCCGTTGAATCGGCGGCGGGTAACGCTGCTGTGACGGCTGTATACCACCGCGGGGCGGCATTCCCATGCCACGCACGTTCTGTTGCTGTAAAACCTGAATGGTCAGTATTATCTTAAGAATGACGATGAATTTGTTAGTAGTGAATTGTTCATCATTGTAATCTCAATAACTGACCGATTTTACTCAAAAATAATCGTTTTGAATGATAACAATGCACTATTAATGAATTGTTGATAAGTAAAATTATACATACGTAGTTTGTATTGTAGCTGCTTACCAGGGTGGATTGCCCGACACCCTGATACTGTTGGAATTTATGATGCGAAGTTTGATTTGGTTGGGGCTGCTGAGATGACGATTGCTGTTTCCTTGATTTTGGGGATGCTACAATCAAAATTTCGGTCATTGAAATCCGTTAAAAAAACTTAATTAGATTAATCATACAGATCACCCAGAAATAAACTCACTCGAGCTAAAGACCGAAGCCAATACGTCTTGCTGATTACCAGATGGGCTCTTGAGTTGACGGGGTTGTTCCTGCTGCTGGTGCTTTAGAAAATTGGCTGCTGCATTAGCCGGGCCCGGCAATCCACCCGTGGGATTTCGGTACTGCTGAGCAGCGGCTATCTGCAGTCCTGTTGAGCCAGACAAAAACTGCGAGCTAAAGTTTTGCAAGCCGACGGGAGCTGCGTTACCAGTAGCTAGGTTTTGGCTGTGTTGGCCAAACCCCTGTAGCCCGTAGTGAGCTCCCGTCTGTTGTGTCGCACCACCTTGGTAGAACCCCGTTTGTGAGCCGGAAAACACGTCTGTAAAGTCAAATAGATGTTTCATCAAAAATGTGTATTGAAACAACGATTTAATTTAAGATCTGTTTCTAACGTATCTCACCAGCAGAAGCAGCGTTGTAGTAGTTGCTAGCGGACGGTTGGACGTTGTGCCCTGGTCTCTGCACAAGCTGCGAGTTACCCATGTAGCTACCACTTACTCCCAATACCTGATTTGGGTCGTACGGAATGTATGTCATCTGAAAAGGATGAGCAAATTACAGCATTGGGATAAAAAAGGCCAGTTCAAGAGAAAAAAAAAAAAAAGGATATAATTATTTTAATGCCATACTTGATTTGGTTGGGGAGCCGATGGTGCCTGGAAATGTTGAGCCTTCGTGCCAATAGCACCAATTGGTTGCGAGGATGGCTTGACATTGGCCGACATCAAAGAGTTGGATGACGAACTGATAAGTACAGCATTGGGATTATTGCTCAACTGTTGATTCTGTCCGAACTGAGGTGCAGCAGCGGCAGCGGTCTGTTGGAGGAATAAAAATTTAATCAACGATTGGTATGAAAAGAATTGTCAGGACTGCGAACGATTCCAAAACACGTACGAGTCTGTACTGCGACAAGTTGCTCTGGTAGATATCAGCGGCCGGTGCATTCTGAGCGTGCGGCGGAGGCGCCTGCTGCAGATACATGTTCTGCTGGTTGAAAGAGCTCTGCAGCGAGGCAGCGGCGTACGTCGGGTACTGTGAGAAGGGTGAGCGACTCTGGTCCAATTGGAAGGCGCCGTAGAGTCCACCCGGTTGGGCGGGCAGCTGTCCCGAGCCAGTGTTGAACAGAACCGCTGGCGGGGATGGAATCGCCGACATACTGCCATACTGTGCTGCGGCAGCCTGCGAGCCCGGGTACTGCACATAAAATTTGTAAGATGACATAAATATACGGAAATAGTTACACGCACGCGATTATTGATAGGCAAAAATTAAAGTTATGGATTGAGGGGCTGCGCGCCCTCAGTGACAGAAAAAAAAAAAGTCTTTGAAAGTCTTTCCAAGTCACTCAAACTCAAAATTTCAAAGTCATTAGAGTCCCGTAAAGACTTCTGAAGTCTTTTAAAGTCTTCGAAGTGCGCGAAGCCCCTCGGCTTTGGGTGAAAAAAAAAAAAAAAAAAATCAAGTGTGACGCGCGAATCGCTGATTGACGTTAACCTGATAATTGATGTGCGAGGGCTGGCCGGTAGAATTGAAAGGTGGAGGGCTAAGGGGTCCCTGAAGGCTCGCCGGCGGATGGCCGATAGGACTCTGGCCGGGTCCGATGGGACTGGGTCCGGGAACCGAGGAGCCGGGCTGGGCACCGCCGCCACCCGACGATTGTTGCTGCGGCTTCACCTGCGGGGGAACCAGCTGCGCATCAGGCAAAGAGTCAGCGTCTTCCCACACGGGACAAATGAACAGCGATATTGATTTTTATATTGATCAACTCACTTGCAACGTTAAACTTCCTTTAACGAACTTTCAACTCGAAACTCTGTTTCGCTGGCCATTCGTTAGCCATTCGAGTTTAACGATGAAGGAGTTGATAATAAATATGAATTTGCATGCATGGTACGTGATACATGAGCATGTTTTAGTATATAAGCAAATTAATTTCTTTTATTTATTTTTTGTTAAGTATGAAAACAGCGAAAACATTGTGGATCACCACACAACATCGAGCCATTGCGAATTGTTAAAAGGGTGTTTACATGTGTTTGAATTTAAGTTTGTTCGTATGCAAAAATCACGATGACTGATTCGATCAAAGGTGGATCATTACCATCGGCAAACGAAAGCGTATACTATACAGAAACAAACCCCTGGCCATCCATGTACCTACGTACGTGTAAAATCTAACTAATGTTTACGCAACAAACACAACAACATATTACCTTGCATACATTAGTCGAGCTAGCGATTTCGCCCTTCATGTTGGCCTGGTTGTACTGCTGATGGCTGTAGCCGTCGTCGACGTCGTTGCTCTCGAAAGCTTGGGGGAAACTATTGGCCGCGCTGACGACATTGCCGTCGACCTCGTGCTCGACCACTGTCGGCATCGGCGGAGCATTCTCCCAGACCTTCTTCACCGAAGCGATCTTCATGTTGAGTTCGGCCGTCGAGGGCGAGATCGTGCTCTGGGCCGCGGTGATGTGCATCGACCGGGGCATGCCGAGGTTCTTGCTCTTGTCCTCGGTGAGCTGCGACAAATCGGAATCGAATGTAAAGTCCAGCTTCATGTCCGCGTTGTCTTCCTTATTGTTGAATGACAGCGGCATCTGGATCGGTTCCTGCTGCTGCTGTTGCTGCTGGGGCGGCAGTTTTTCCTTCATGAGCTCGCTCGGCTTGCTGGAGAACGCGGCCGAGAGAGACTGCTGCTGCTGCAGCTGCACGCCGTCGTCCTCGAGGTCGCTCGAGCGGGTCTTGTCCCGCGGCTGGGTCTTTATGTGGTTCGAGTACTTGGACTTGATGGCCATGTCACCAGTCGAGCTGATGCTGTTTTTGCTGTTCTTGCTAAAATTGGTATTCTCAAAGATGAGCGTCTGCACGGGCTTGGTCGAGTCCTGGCCGCCGACGCTGCCCTTGTCCGGGCCGACGCACGACTCCTTGGGCTTGGCTTGGCTGCCGGGGTGTTTCTCGCCGCAGCTGGGTGAGTTTCGCTGACTCACGACAGTCTGCTGCGAGTCAGGCTGGCCGACGGACACCTCGTGCTCGGCCGCGCCAGCCTGCTGCTGCTGCTGAGCGGACACCGTGAGCCCTGACATCAGCTGCGCCTCGGCCGAGGCTGGAGCAACGGCGGGCGAAGGCGGCGAGCGGCTCGAGGGCCCACCTGTGAAAGGTTTATCCCAAGCATTGACGGTAGGAGGAGGAGGGAGGGCCACGCCGTCTTTAATTGCATTCGCTATCTGGTTTTGAGGCTTACCAGTAGCGCCGGGCTCCCCAGACTCGATTCCCCCAACAGCCTGCTGCTGCAGGAGCTTCTGCTGTTTCTGCTTCTGGAAGCGGGGCGCGAGCTTCTGGCGGCCCGCTCGATCGCGATCACGGTCGCGGTCACGATCACGGTCACGATCACGGTCACGATCACGGTCGCGGTCACGATCACGGTCACGATCACGATCACGGTCGCGTTCGCCGCCGTACTGTTTGAGCGGAGCGCCAGTCCCGGCCTGACCAATGGGTTGGCCGAGCAGCGGCGGTATGTTAAGCGCCTGCTGCTGCAACTGGGACCCGTTCGCTTTGGACTTGGAACGGTCGCGCTCTCCACGGTCCTTGTCGCGGTCGCGGCGCCCGGGTTTCGAGCCCGGCTGCTCGTCCCTCTGCTGCTGCTGCTGCTGCTGCTGCTGCTGTTGCTGTTGCTGCTGCTGCTGCTGCTGCTGCTGCTGCTGATGACGACTCAAGTCCTTGACATTCTTCTTCGAGCGCACTTCCTGGAAACCGTCAGCGTCGATCTTGTCGTCACCCATGCCAGCGCCCTCGTCCCCGCCCACGCAGTTGGTGTCGGCGTCCGGATCGACGGCAGCGTTGCAGCCACGCTTGTCCTTCAACAGGGTCTTGCCAGAATTTATGTCGTTCAAGGCCTGGTTCACGAGGGTCGGGTCGTTTAGCTTGATCTCGTCGATTCTGTTGACCGTGGTCTCCTTGCTCATGAGGGGTTTGATGCCCGCCGTCAGGCCACTGTTGGTTGAGCCCTGGCTCCTCAGTCGGCCGTTTTGGGCCTGTGAGTTCTGCATTAGGGGAGGGATGTTGCTCGTGTGGTGGTTGCGCTGGGAGCCCTCCTTGTTGCCACCTCGCTCTGCGTTTTGGGCGTTGCGGCTCTTTTCCAAGCCTAATCCCCGGTTGGACTGCGCGTTGGACTTGATGCCCTTGTCACCTCGAGGTTCTCTATCTCCTCGATCTCCTCTGTCCCCACGATCACCACGATCACCACGATCACCACGATCCCCACGATCACCACGATCCCCATGATCTCTACGATCTCCGCGATCGCCTCGGTTTACGCGTGGTTCTCTCGGTTCCTTGGGATGTAGCGCGCTATTGACCGTGGAGTTAGCACCCTGGCGCTCGCCCCGGCCTGCGAAGGGTTTGGAGCGCGGCCCGTGGCCACCGTCCTTCTTGTCATCGGGATGTTCCTCACTGTTCTCTGAGGTGGTTTCCCAATCCTCGTTGCCGACGTCGTTGTTTAGTTTGTTCTGCGCGTTGGCGGCGTTCCTGCCTCCTCTGCCTCTCCTGCTGCCGCTTCTCGTTCTCTTGGCCCTCGAGTCCTTTTTCTTGGCGATCTCGCCAGTGTGGTTGGCGTTCATCTGGTTCGGCGACTTCGCGTGCCTGCCCGTGATCCCGGCAGTGAGCGCCTGCTGCTTGGCAATTATCTTGTCATCGGCAGACTCGGACTGGCTGTTCACGTTTCCCGCGTCCTCGTGCTCGGAGGGCGTGGGCGTCGAGGAGTGCTGCTGCGCTCCCCCGAGATGCTTGTTGTCGTCCGACCGCTCCGAGGAGAAGGGACTCTTGCTGGGAGGAGGCCCGTAGCTCTCAATTCTCGTGCCGGCAGCGCCCCCGACGACAGCTGGCGGGGCTGCTCCCCGGTTGTTGCGAAACCCGCCGCGCCCGCGACGCGATGGCTCGCCCAGCGGAGCAAAGCCGTCGCGATTCGGCCGCCCGGATCCGCGAACCTCGTAGTCGCCACCACGCTCGGCTCCTCCCCTCTTCTCACCCCGCGGTGGATTAAAGTCTCCCGTTCCAGGGCCCGAGCCGCCCCCCGTTCCCGCTTGGCCGCCGCCCGAACCGCCCCTCGGCTGTTCGTCCTTCCTGGATATCGCAGCGCTGCGATTGCGCTCGTCCTTCTCGCCCTTGGGTGCCGACAGCTTGGGCGATCTGGCAGAGACTGGTCGCCTGTCGTCCTTGCTGCTGGTCTCGGCGGAAGCAGCGGAGATCAGCTCCTCGCCGCTCTGCTCGTCGGAATCTGTGCGCTCGTAGTTGCCGGCGCTCTTGCCCGATCTGCCTCCCATGGACCTGGCGCTCGACCGGCGTCCTCTGGGGGGAGCCTCGGAGCTGCGCCAGCGCTGGCCTCCGTACACGTTGAAGGCACCACCGGCACGATCGGGAGCGCTGCTGACTCCACCGCCGCCACTGCCGCCACCGCCCCACTGCCGTGAGCCACGTGGCTCGCCACCGCGGGGACCGCGGGAGCTGCTGCTGCTGCTGCTGGCGCGGTTCCGAGCGTTCTTGTCGCGCTTGTCGTCCTTCGGATCGTCCTTGTCGACGTCGTGATCGAGGTCGCTGCTAGCCCGCTTATTGCTGTCGATGCTCAGCTTCTCGATGCTCTGCTTGAGATCGCTCATCTTTTTGCTGCTGTCGTCGTCGTGCTGCGAATCCAGGGAGACGCGCTTTTCTTCCTCCTCCTTCTCGAAACTGGGCGAGACAGCGTCGGCCCACGAGGTCTTGCCGAGCGTGCTGTCGACCTCGCGCTTGCCGCTTTCCGGCGTACGCTCGAGCTTGCGGGCCCAGGCCTCGCTCTCCTTCTTGTCGCCGCCAAGATCTTTAGGGCTGTCCTTTTTATCGTCGAGGTTGGAGCGCTTCAGCGTGACGACTTCGCGCTTAAGCGAGACGACGTCGCGCTTCAGTTCCTCCTGATCGAGCTTGCTCTTGGTTATCGGGCCAGGCGGCTGACGGCGGTCGCGCGGTGGTAGTGGTACTTCATCCCGTTCCCGGTCCCGACCTCTGCCGCCCCGGTCGCGCTCACGCTCGCGGTTCTCCTCGCGAAAAATATCGCGTTGCGACTTTTTCGCGCCCACGGACGAGGACTCCTCGTAATCAGAGTAGTCGTTGGCCCAGGAGCCAGTGGCGATGCTGTCGCGCGGCGACTTGTGAAAAGTATCGTCGTCAATGGCGCGCAGTGACGTCCTGGACTCGCGGGAGGCACGGCTGTCGCGGGAATCCGGGCGCTGGGGCCGCTGGTCGTCGATGGAACGCGGCAAGTCACCGCTGCGACGGTTGCTGTCGCTTGCGGAGCGCTCGTCGTGCGAACGTAGATCACCGCGTCGTTGCTCCTCGCGCCACTCGGGTCCGGATACGCTGCCCGTGCTTTCACGGCTGTGCTGGGGTGGTTGGTCTTCAAATGAGTCTTGATTCTAAATAAATAAACAAACGACCATGCTTTTTATATTAGAATCGGAATATTCTTCATCATAGTTCACATCAATTAACTCACCTTGTACTCCCTAATATCTCGATCCCGGAGGTCTCTTGAATCCCTATCTCTCAAGTCCCTCACATCTCTTGTATCTCTCGAATCCCGATCTCTCGAGTCTCTTCCGTCTCTCGCCTCCCTCGAGTCTCTTCCGTCTCTTGCCTCCCTCGAGTCTCTTCCGTCTCTCGCCTCCCTCGAGTCTCTTCCGTCTCTCGCCTCCCTCGAGTCTCTGTCCCGCAAGTCCCTCGCATCTCTGTCGCGCAGGTCTCTAATGTCTCTGGCATCTCTCGAGTCACGTTCTCTGAGGTCTCGGTCTCGTGCCTCTCTCAAATCTCGACCATCGAGCTTATCATCGTATCCACGACGCTCGTTGTGATCGGCCCAGTTGCCACCGTCTCTACCGTGTCTGTCCTCGTATTCGTAATCCTTGAAGCGATCACCACCCCGACGTGGATAATCGTCGTAGTAACCATCAGATCCTTGCCTCCCACGGTGGCTCAGGTGGCGGTGTCGATCTTCGGGACCACGCAGAGAGGGACCACGCGGAGTTGGTCTGACATCATCATCCAGCGGACCGGACACGTCTGAATCCGCTCGGGCTCGACGCGGCGGAACAGATTTGCCTATTTAATTAGAGAGAAAAACATTGCGTCAACTAAAATAGTTCCAACTGTTGGAAGAACTAGATACAGTTAAAAATATCATTGACAACTAAATACTGGTGGAGGAGTCTTCAATCAAGTACTTTTTTAACTTTATGACTTAACTAGTATGAAGTAGTTAACTCCACCACTTGTAAATAATTGAAAACTTGAATATAGCAGCCTTTACATCTTTAAATTAGAGTAGTCTTAAGAATAAGAATAAGTCGATACTTTAGAAACTATATAAATAAGCAGCAATAAAATATATAACATACTACTACCGGATGAGGGTCAGTGGATCTTACAAAAAAATTAGCTTCTTAAAGTATTATACCCTGGAAAATAGACAGGTTCAACAATATGATTAAAGCAGGATAAGCTATTATGGGGTTGCATCTACGAAACTAACTAATAAGCATTATGGCCAAATTAAGTGTAAAAAAAGTTTAAATGATACATGAAACAAGATTTAAAGACGAGTACAATGGAGTAACATGGTTGTTTTTGGTGCGAGTTTGTGTTGGGTAGAATGCAAATTAATTGAGGATGAACATGTCACACATACACGCAAAATGCAGCAAAAGGTCATAAAGTAATATAAAACCACGGAAAAGAGTTAACGCTGAATGGCACGTACTCAATGAGTTAGAATGGTTATGGGCCCATCGACTAGGGTCGTATTGCTGCGAAAATGAAACTGGCTGGGAGCGCTCAGCGTTGGGAGACAGCCGGTTATTGGGTGCCCCGGACACACTGGCATTGCTTCTCTCTGCCTGCTGTTTTTGGAATCTCGGCGGTAGATTGTTTTGAAATTGCCGAGAGAAGGCAGGCTCTCGTGTGTCCCACTGATCGCGATCGCGGCTACTACCCGTGCCAGAGCCGCCGGAAGGCAGTGATGAGGGCGACTGCTCGGCGGCCTGCTGCTGCTGCTGGCGCATGAAAGAGGGACGATCTATCTGGCGGAACTCACTTGTAGGTTGATCGCGGCTTCCCTTTTGATTCTCCGTCTCTTTGCCGACTCCTCCTCCCTCTGAGGACAAGGTACGTGAACGCTCGCGTGACTCACGGGCCTCGCGCTCACGTTCCCAGTCGGGCACAAGAATGATTGACGAGGGCGTCGTGGACGCGGAGCCTGGGCCAGACTTGCTACTGCTGTCGTTAGTGGACTGACCGCCCTGGTGCTCCTCTTCTTTATCCTTTATCTTATTCTTTTCCTTCATCTTGTTCTCCAGATCTTGGAGCTTCTTGGCCGCGGCCTGCTTAGTCGATTCCTGGAAGCGCTTCTCTTCTTCTTCTTTGCGTTGACGAGCACGCTCAACGGCCGAAGTAATTTTTTCGTTGACCTGCTCGCGACGGCGCTGATTGTAAAGATCATCTTCGTCTGCAACTGAGCAAAAAATTGTAGATAAGTAAAAAAAAACGCAATTGCAATTATTGAACACATTACCATCTACTGAGATAAAAAATATATAAACCTCTGATAGGGTGGGGTCGGATTGATTGCTGAAGCGGATAGTTGGGGGGTGGCAGTGGTCCAGGCGGCCCGCGAAAGTCACGCGGCGTCGGGCCTTGATTGTTCCACGAACGCAGCGGCTGAATCTCAGCTCTATGATCATTCCTGGGTTCATTTCTGAGATCGGTCCTGGTCTCGTTTCTTCCAGGAGGACCACCACTCTCTTTTTGCTCTTTGTCTCTGGCATTCACTTCTTTCTCTTCCTGTTTGTCTTGCTCCTTCTTGATATCTTCTTTCTTGACAGCACTTGACGACGGCGTATCATTCTCAGCCTCGTCGTCACTGAAGGTTAGCTTCTGATTGTAATCTATGTCGTCCGAGGCGGTCCAGCCAGCGTCGCGGGAAATGTCATCCATACGTGACAAATCTTCCTCCTTGATAATTGGTCTTAGTGGTGCTGTTGCTGATACCTCCTCCTCGATGGGTGGTGCGCGCTCACGCTCTGGGCGCGGTGGTGTTGCCTGGGGCCGTTCCGAATTGAAGCGAGCTCGCAGACCACTTGCTGGGAATTGTGCCGGGAAATTGCCGGGCGGGAAGTTCATATTACCTTTATACATCTGATAGAGCAATGAAAATTGGTTAGTTTTACGTTTTAGGCTTGTAATGAAAAAAAAAAAGGAAGATTTTATCAGATCAGAATGCTTACGAATGGAGGAATGATTCCTCTGAAGTGATGCATGTCCGGTCCGACTTGATTCGCAGGTGGACGGACTTGGTTGTTCGACCCGTCATACTGGCCTCCCTGGACCGTGACCATGCCTGGCGACGGGCCCAAGTTCGGTCGTCCGCCAGCGGCTAACTCGGTCTGACCTGGCACTCCTGGTCCACCATGGACAGGCAGGAGGCCCGGGCCCACCGGAATATTCCCACCTCCGGCCGCTCCTGCTGCCCCGACTCCTGACCCGCCCTGTATGCGACTTCCACCTTGCATCCAGATTCCTTCGGCTGAAAAAACAAACAACATGCAGTTTGCCATACTTTTGTGATTTTGTTTATCCAGGGCAATTATTTTTTCAAACTTACTTTGTGGACGTAGACTTGGACCAGGACCGTATTGTGCGTTTTCTCGATTTGGTTGTGGCTGTTGACCTGGTGGTATACCTCCTACGTTACAACATTTATTTGAATAACAGTTTTAAATAGTTACGTGTACGTTTAAACAACTAACTAATAAGAAAAAATTATGATTGTGCGATAAAGATTAAACTAATTTACTGATCAACCTCACAGCAAACACAAAATTAATCAATATCATGTAACAGTGCAAAGAAATTTTTTGCATCATTACGGTTAATCAAATTAATACATTGGTAAAAAAAATAAAAAAAAGAATGCACACAACTAATTATTTTGTTCTAAAACACTAAGGATACGATTTTCTATGCGTTATTACATTCGCTACAAATTAAAAAGCTAAATATAAGAGAACATAAATTAGTGCATTTTCCTACTAAATGATAACAAGCATCGTTCCTATTAATAATTTAACTGTTGCAACAGAACTAACATTAGAAGCGAAAAAAAATTTTAAAAACCAAGACACTGTAAAATGAAAAGGAATATGGTGTTCAGCTTTTTGATGATTTTTAACTCGAGGAAAATTTGACTCCCAAAACTTCCGTGCTGGATACATCGATGTCCGTCTGAACACCATAATACAACCAACAATAAAGTAAAGAACATCGATACGATGAAAAATTAAGGGAGTGAGAGCTCAGAGGATGAAAAGAAGGTGCTATGTATTATAATATACGCCTTGCGGTAAATAAAACGAAAAGATAAATCGGCATCATCAAGTCTATGTCTAGCAGCACAACTAACAACACATGGTCGGCAAGCACAGAATGGCCCACCTGTGTGGTTGTAAGAATAGGACTGTTGCTGCAAAATAGTTTGGTTGCTCAGCACAGCGCTCGAGATCGCGTTTGTCGCTGTGGCGGAGGAGTTTGGCGGCTGTTGGCCGACCGGGCTCGGAGCAGAGATCGAGGAGGCGGAAGCAGAGGACTGCCCGCCGCCGCCGCTTAGGCTCGGGAATTCGTGCTGGAACTGCGGGGACTGATAGGCTAGGAAATTCATCCCAACAGTACCTCGAGCTCTTCCTGACTCCACGAGGCCCGCGTAACCAACTGCTGTAGCCACAGTTTTTTTTTTTTTTTTTCGCTTTTTTTTTAATCATTGTTTTACATAACTTACTCGATTAGGTTTGTTTCTGATACTCGACAAATATTAATTTCTTCCTAACATATTAACCACAACCTTTTCAAAGCTTGAAAAATATTGGACAAAATGTACAGTTTTTTGAATTTCGAATGGAAAAAGTTCTATTTTACTAACAAGCTTGCAATGAATTCATGTGTTTTTATAATTAGTTCTAGTTTTAGAAAAGCCAGATTACTTTTCTGCACTCAAAGTAAAAAATTTCTTTTTCAAGAATGCGTAGGAAGACAAAGAAGAATTTTCACTAACCAGCATCTCCTGATCTGCTCATGATCGCACTCCATGATGACTTGTTTCCTGCTTCCAACGGATGTGGAGACTGTTGTCCTGGCAGTGGTGGATGCTGTTGTAGCGTCAGAGGCGTAGTGGGTACTGTCGGGCATTGTGCCGGTGAGTTGGTGGTCTGCAAGTAAATTGATCTCGTCCATCAGTTTTGAAAAACCATATTTGCATGTACTTCTTCATTGAAAAATCTTACAGGTGTGTTGTCAGATGGGGTAGTGGTTGTAACGGTACTGGTTGTAGGTGCTGAGTCCTTGGTCGTGGCCCAACCGCTTCCGCCGCTCGGTACGATATTAACAGCTGGATCGCTGCTGCTGGTTTCACTTTTCAGACTGGGCAGGTTAGCGGGTGGTCGCCGGGCCGAGGGCACCTTTCCCAAGCTTTGCATTCCATGTTTGCGGGGTACTGCGCTTTTCTGCTGTTGCTGTTCCAAAGATTCTCCCTAATAAGTATAAGAATAAAAAAACAAAATTAGACATGAAAACTTTACTTAGAAACAATACTGCAGTATTTTTACCACGTTATGAGAGGAACTTACCCTGCTCGACCTGTACAAACTATTAATATCTATGGATTGGTACTTTGTCTTTCCTTTCTCCCCCTTCGATGCATTCCCCGACAGAGTAGACATGCTGTCTGCAGGCAACCATTTAGTACTACTCAGACCCAACGAACGAACCTTTGATCTGAAAAACAAAAGTACAGATATTTACAAGAGCAATGAACAATTTTATTATACACGGAATGAAACACATTCAAAGTACTTTTTTTTTTTACAAGTTACAAGGTTTGTGGGTCGATGGATTTCGAAGCTTTTGGGATAGGTACTTTAATCACACTTTGGAGCATAATTTACATATCAATTTGAAAATAAACTGTCCACATTATAAAACATAACCTACTCGAGAAAAGAACAGCAGCACTCAAATTTCACCTGATGCTCAGGGAAACTTTAAAAGTTTTTGCATATCTTTTGGAACAGCAGTACCTATACTTAAGTTAAAAGCACTGTGGACTTTTGCCACAACTACAAAACACAACAAAGTGACACGCACAAGATTACAAACACGTGCACCGCGTGTATTTCTACGTTTTTCAACAACACCCGCCTTTGCTAATCGCTTCTACCTCGATCCAGAGAACGCAAGTACGAAGGTAGCGTGATTTTTGCAATCTAATCCCCGGCGACGAGCTAGCGATGGAAAAAGATCTTCGGATTCGTCAATAAGCAGCAATACACTCGGTGTCTATTGTTCCAAAGTAGGCAGCGACTCTGATAAAAGCTCGTTACATCCATGCATGTATGGTATACCCATTCGCTTGCAATCACGCGTCTTTTCTCATACGTACACATACATAGATACATACATACATGACAAAGAGTGAAACAGAGAAAACGGAGCAGGTGCTAGTTTTCGGACACAATCACACACAATAGGATCCTAAATTACTCAAGCATAGTAAACGTATACCTATGAACTAGAAGTTAAAACTTCTTAGAACAAACAATGCAGAGGTGTTTGAGACACTTAGTGTGTTAAGATTCCTAATGGTCACGTCATCGTTAGAGCGATAAATTTCAACTATTTGTAATCATCAACGTCATTGTAGACAACAGAATAGGATATCGTTTAGTCTATGTTGAAAGTCACGGAAGGCATAGAGAAATGGAAACAAATCATCCGAAGCAGATCCTTTCTCTCTTTCACTTGACCCTTTTAGTACTCTCTACAATCGTCTCTGCTACTTACTGGTACGTTCAAAATTTAAATGGTCATCGATAACACAAAGTCGAACCCTCCGAGTGTGTATGCAAGTATTAGTGTCCAGAAAAGCTCTCTTTCTTTGCGCCATTTCGCTAGAGAAACACACATCATCTGCAGACCATCGAGCGGAGTCTGGAGTGTAAGTACCAACAATACTTTGAAGAGGAAAAAAAAAAAGTAAATGTATCGAGCGTGGAATCCCAGCGCGCATGCATACATCTTCTCCACACACACACCTCTCTCTATAGCTGGCTATCAGATCTGGGCGCCGTCGTTGACCCCCCTGTCATTTTTTTTCTTTCCCCCTTTTTTCTCTCCTTTACTCCCCTCTGCAGAGGACGAACCTCACGAACCCGACGAACTGGCGGGCAAGAATGCGGGGGAGTATACAGACTGGATATATATTGTAGATATCGAAGGACATCGTATATACTGTGAGTGTATCGTCCTATAGCATCAATTTTCTTTTTTTCTTTCATTCAACTTCTGGCTGCTTTGATAATAAATGAACAAAAAAAGATAAGTGCGACTGAATCGGAAACGCATGTATGAGCCAAAAGTATGAAGCAAGTAGGTAAGTACATACAACATATAACAATGAGAAGCGCAGAGCAGGCAAAATGCCGCCGCGGCGCGCACGTAGGTAGGGTACCTAGTGCAATATAGAGATACACAGCACCCACAACGGCGGCCTCGAAGGAGAGCAAAAGAGATACCAAAAGAGAAAGAAGGAGGAAGGAAAGAGAGAGAAGAGACAAGGACAGCGGTGCGTGTGCGGTGCCGCGACGACGGAGCAGCTAGAGTAATCTCTGGCTAGAGTTCGCTGTCCGCCTGCCACCGCCGCTGACGCCTCTCTCTCTTTCTCTGCACCGCGAGAAATCTCCGACGAGGAGTATGTATATGTATGTTCATCACTAGGTACTGTAACTCTAAACACGTAAGCAGGAGCAGCAACAGCACCAAAAGCTTTGTTCCTCCGGCTCAAGTATACGTCCTCTCTTTCGCTCTTTCCTTCCGTTTACGCTCCAAAGTCCACATATACATACTCTCTTGTGTAGTAGGTATCCCTCTTCCTCTCTTTCTCCCTTTTCGTGTTTCCTTCTCCTGTGCCCTCCTCTCTCTTTTGCGTGCGTGTGAGCAAGCGAGCGATTGCTTCTGTAGGTAAGTATTTATATACCTATGTACTCCAGCTCAGCAGCACTACGACGACGTTTGCGTCCACACGACTTGTGTGAGAGTGTCTCGGGCAAAGAGAAGAAATGGAGCACCGGGCCAGCCAGCCAGGGGCTACAGAGTAAAAGGAGTATGCAAAAAATCGGAGGAACAAAAAGGACAAGGAAAGTCAAGCGAGATTCTGAGAATGTCGAAAGAGCGGCAATGAGGAAAAAAATGGTAATGGAATGGAGCAAGCAGCAAGCTGCAGAACACTTAGTCTCTTGCTCTGTATCTGCATGTATTGTATAGAAGTGTAGGGGTATGTACATACACTAAGTATAAAGGGGAAGAAAAAGATAAGGAGCAAGGGGGGGAAATTCCAGTCGCTGGGGAGACGAAGCAAGAGAGAATCAATCCAGCGGGGATAAATCGGTTGTAGGTACAGGGCATTACCACGACCTGACCACGACAACGTGCAAGAGAGTGTGCACCTTACGTACGTCATCGTGGAGCACAGGGAGTCTCCAAAGAGCTGGGTCCTAGGTTTTCTCCAAACTAAAGTGAACGAACAAATGGGGGGCTTGCTTGGAAAACTTTGGTAGGGTACCTTCATGCTTGATCCACAACACCAAACATGTCCATTTCTATCTAGGATTGTTGTACAAAACAGCTCAAGCTCGACGTGACGCAGAGGAAAAGAGTAAGAATACCCGTCGTGCATACATGTGGACAAAATATACCTATACGAATGCCACAAACTACAGCGCGAGGAAGCTCTCTTGGATCAGCACCTGCTGGTTCTTTTGTAAGTAGTCCTACAGCGAGTGGCATGCCGGGGTTAAAAACATGCCATTCACGGGGTAGGTGGGATACGTAGGTACAGGGAGAGGTGTGCAGAGGCATACATAGTGGACAGGAGGCCAGAGTTCACACGCAATGATAAGCCAGGATAAGCGTTCGTGGACCTCGTGTGTATATACTCTGCAGAGGAAGGGGAAAGAGAACTCGCGGGGGGCGGGGAGGGGGGGGGGGGAACGTTCCCGAGAACCTCGAGGGAGCCCAAAAATATGTATATACTTGTACGGTTCAAACCTTTGTCCGTCCAAAAGGGTTCCCGAATCCTTCACGATTCCAGAAAATCGGGGCCTCGAACCAGTCCCAATGGTATGTAGAAAGAGAGTGAGCGCTTGCCTCCGGGTTATCCTCACCCGCGCTCGACGAATCACGCGCACACTGCACCCAAATGTATATCTGCACTCTTGATATTGCGATGCGGCTGCTGCTGCTGATATGTTTATGCACGGGTATATAGCAAGCCCGAACGACGACGACGACGGTGATCTCTAGGTGGTGCAGATGATGACCGCTGACTGGCTTGGCTAAATACTTAACCTGCTCCTTTGCTGCTGCTGCTTTAAGAGTAAGTACAGGTATACGTATACCTATATATATCACACCTATGTGGCTTTTGACGACGCGGCGCGAGCGCGCGTCCTTCTGCGTGGGGTCGAGCTCGTCGTCGTCGGCGCTCTGATGCCCGGACGCACAGCACACACGTTACCGATATACTGGGGTTGGATTCCCTGCAGCCGCTCCTGCTCTGGAGCTTAACGTGAATAACCGCACGCACACACACACCCCCGCTCGCTCTCTCCGACTCTCTCCCCCTCTGTCTCTGTGTGTAGAGTACCCGCACAAACTTGTGTAAACCTTTTCACTCCGTGAACTCCGTCTCTTCTCGCGTGTGTACAGTTTGTGGCTCCTCTATTTTTCCGTGACGACGACGCGTGGCCTTGGTGCAACAACCTCGATACCTATACGTTGAATATTATTCTTGCTTAAACTTGTAAAAAAAGGTCGCAACGCGCCGCGCCTTACACCTTATAACTACCAACGCCACGAAGTCTCTGGCTCTTTTCTCCCTCGGGGCGGCGGGGTCGTGCACGATCGTGCTTCACACACTCACTGCTCCGCTGTGCCGCGCGCGCACTCTACATATGGATCATTCTGCAAAAAAACGGGACTGCTTCATGTCTCAGTCAATTGAAACGTCAAATCAAAAGATTTTGTCCAAAAGACTTTTTTTTATACAATGAAGAGTGACATTATTTTGAAATCACGCCAGAAATTCGATCATAAAAAATTGTTGCTTCAATTTGTAGCTAAAAAAAAAAAAGGGCTAAATTGGCGTTACGCGCTTGTGTCTCAATTAGAAATTTTTTCCCCTTTGATGACTCCTAGAAGAAAAATACGGCTTTTTTATTATTTTAGCCCCACACTGTCTCAACGCATGGTTGTTTCCGTCAGTAATGTGCATCTCTCCACAGGGCGATCACAACGCCCGAGGGTCGTTACCTGTAATTCATGTGATGGCTCTGACCGGATGCGCATATTAGTGGCGGATGATGCTATATTTTTCCTCCAGCAAGCACTCAAAAACACGCCCTAGGTAGAAAAAGTAAGATTTTAATATTTTTCCTGCATTTTGGGAAATCGAAAAAAAAATGTTTCTAAAAATGCTATTTTCCTTCCTCGGGCGTTTTTGAACGTCTGGTGCGCCCTCGGTAGATCCGACCAGGGCCATCACAAGCAACAACGGTCCCTCGCGACAGTCGCGAACCTCAGGCGTTGCTTCTTCGCAAGCGCCCTGGGGCCCAGTAATCGCCCTGTAAAGATGCACATTATTAACGAAAACTAGTATTCATAATTGGTTATATTTGACATTCACGAGGAGAAAAAGGCTCTCTCTAGCACGTTCATCTCGTCGAGCTTAGGCGCTTCAATTCGAATGTTTTGTATTCCAGGGGCCGCGGAACTGTTTGTTGTTTGGGGGGGCTGAAATGGTATTTTTATACATATATAGATATACATTTCTGTACAAAAATTTTCAAACTGGGGGCCATATGCTACAAGTTTGCAAATTCGTAAAGTCGATCTTCCCATAATTAAAACGTGTAACGGTAATTAATGTAGGAAAGAAAAAAAAATGTGAATAGAGTGTTGTACTATTGACTATATATGAGACAGTGAAGTGTACATAAAAATATAGATATGGTGAGCAAGTACATTTAAATGATAATATGCAAGGCTGAAGTTGAATTTTCTTTAGGAGTGCCGTAATCTCGATTTTAAAAGATTGTATAATAGCCCGTAACGGCCGGCATGTATCCATTATAATTACTATTGCAAAATTCTTTTAGAAGCGAATCGAGTATGTAATAAGGGCCCAAGAAATACCAACTTAAATCTTTTGGTCACTGACACTGCGGAAAATATTGGATAAATTAAGATGTGTTAATCAATTTTGGCCTTTAAAATGTGCCGATTTTTGAGGATGATCCATATATCGGGCTCTCCGCTCTCGCCTCTCTCTTTCTCTCTTCTACATTCAAATCGGCGGCACGGGGACAGCTCTCACATCAGCAGGCTCTCGCGGCTCGAGATTAGTCAAGATGGCGACATATATTATGGCATGAGAGAGAGGTCTGAGGAGAGAGAGAGAGAGTTTCACAACTCTCTGTATGGCAAGTCTGCAGTCATTGACACTCTTAACGGAAACTCTCGTCTTATTCGCTTGTTTGCTTTTCGGACTTCGGAATTCGGAGCATCGGAGGTATGTACATACTTATAAGCTTTATTACCTATCAATCCTATCATCCTACTACAAGGTCTACAAGTACTACGTCTACAACCAGGGTATTGATGTATGTACACACACAGTGGAGGCAGTTTAATCCGTTCAGCGGGAAATTCAAACATTTAATTTCTACTGGCCAGTTCTAATAACATAACCTCTCTCATTGGGGGATTTCATATTTCTCGCTCAACGAATTAAACAGCCTGCACTGCAAACTGCGTACGCATGAAGTAGTGGGTGGTACAGTAGACATGGTTTAATTCGTTAAGCGGGAAGTATGAAATTCACCAGTGAGAGAGGTTATCTTAAGGAACCAGCCAATAGGAATTTAATATTCAAGGAACCAGCCAATAGGAATTTAATATTCAAATTTCTTGCTTAACGAATTAAACCACGTCCACGGTACTTACATATGGAAATATCCAGCTAGCTTAAATTGTAACTCGAATCTATTCCTTTCTTTTTTTCCCTCTCTCTCTCTCTCTCTCTTTATTCACGAGAAGAGCGGCGACATCGGCTTTTATATATATATCTCTCGATGCAGGTTGACGCACTCGCAGTTCAAAGTATCAAAACCTCCTGCGGGCTGTTAAGCTAAGCTAAGAACAAAAAAGCTCGCAAAAAATCGTTTCAGTGGTCCCATGTTAAAGTGCAATGGCAAAAACGGCAAGTGCTCATGCTGGGGCGCTGGGGCTGGGCCTGGGGCAGTGAGCACGTAACTACTGAACACCCTATTTTTATCTTGAAGACATCCTAAGATATATTTAATAGATTTATTGTTTTGTCCAAATCCGTAAAAAGGTTACACACTACCGCCCATGTGATTTAAATTTATTTATCATTTTTATTTCTTTTACTGTTTACGAGTACTTCTAAGTATACTTGTATAAATTTTTAATCCAGCTCTTCCCTCTCGTCTCATACTTTTTCCAGTCTTTTTGGTGCTTTTAATAAAGAATCGCTAATTGTTTAATTGCCTGTGTAGGGGAAGAACCTATTTTTTTTCTCTCAAAATCGATTTTACTGTATATAATTACATAATTCAAGTTTGTGATGTAAATAATAAGATAACTTACAAAACAGTATTCTAGCAAAATGGAGTACAAATTTTGACTCTTGTCTAGAACTTCGATCGTATCAGCAGTATTTTTGCACAATTTCATTTATTTTATATTTTTAATCCCTTCACGCATTGACCCGAAATGTAGGTGACCCGAAAATTCGAATGCAGCAAACATATGTACATTGCAGTTAGCCTACATATCTTAGAAAAAATTCACATAAATAGAATTTCCCGCTCAGAAAGTTTCAGAAGTTTCTCCAACTTCGGTAGGTTTATGTCTCATCCAGTTGCAGCGTACTTATTAAAAAATAAACTGTAAATTTGCTAGGTTTAAGCTCGCTTTAAGCACGATAAAACGTAACCGGTCTAGCTCGAACCTATAGGGCGCGTTCGAATTCTATAGTATGTATGTACATACATTTGGAAAAATAACGAATTAATGAGAAATTGCAGCAGCTAAGTAATTTTTGCATAAAACTAATATGCTTTTGTGAAAAAAAAGCTTCATCACACAGTTACAAATACCAATCATTTGTATTTGCTCTCAACGAAGGAACGGTCCAAGTAGTCCCTACTAACTCGGTCCCTAACGATATAGAATTCGAACGTGCCCTTTTTTTAATACTCTCAAAAAGCATAAAAATAGACAAACAAAATAAATAAGTGTGCATTATATACGTATACCCCAGCAAAACTTGAGAGCTCGAATTTTATTTGTCGTGGTTTTGATATCTGACTGAAGTTATATTATTTTCTAATATGTATTCCACAATGCATCAATGATTTCCTTCAATAAGAAAATATATCGATATTTCATGTATAATACTTAATGATTTTTTTCTTATTCTTATCATTTAATTTTTATTTTTAAATAAAAGACAGATAGTGATAAGTGATCGATTGAAGCTTTGGTATGTATCGAATTGAAGATGATATTTTTTTTTAATGAGCTCTGAATGGTGTGATTAGGAAGAGTTCGCAGTGATCTAATCACTCGGCGTGCGTATAGCGCGGTATATGCTTACCTATAATTTTCTAAAAAGTATATACATACAATACAACATGGTATTATGAATAATTGATACGGATTAATGGATATGATCGCCAATCTTTAGTAGTCTAATAAAGTTTTCAAGCGACTTCTCAGAGCACTCTAACATAGTATTTTTCTCTCTTTCTAGAGAACAGGGAAATGAAAAGAGAGAATTACTCTTGGACTGCTCTGAAACTGAAACCGTAGCTCAAACATAAATATACTGCAAGTAAGCTGTTTTAAAGTGTTTTCAAACTATATCCAAGAAAGTTTTTTTTTTTATGATGCATAAAATAAAAATCCAATGATGACGTAAAATGCAGAAATGCATTTTGGGGAAAATATCCAAAAAATTCTGTTCTATTCTCAATTGGACAAGTTGTAAGAATATAATTTTATTGAATTTGGAGAGCTAAATATGTGAAAAAACTTTATAAATGCACATATTGTGTAGTTTTTGTGCATCGTAATTTAAAATGGCACTTATTTAGATGGCTGTCAAAAATTGCAAACAGGATTATAATTAGCCATTATACAAATTATATGAGCGTCACGTCGTCGTCGCCGCTGCTATGCGCTTTTTGAGCTTGCTGCCAGCTAAGCACGAACAATATATTTTTTTACGTCTTGAAATCCGAATTTTGTTTACCATTAACAAAATAAATTTTTTAGTCTAACATACATTTATGTGTATATACTTGTCACTTTATTTTTTTAGATAACAAATTTTCGGGTGTAACAAATAAAACGCACGCATTGAGCGTTTCACATATTGTATACAATGGATGATGCCTAATGCGAAAGTTTGGTATAACTAATGTGAAATTTTAAAATAGTTAAACTACCATACATGTACAAACATAGAATATTTGTGCTGACAAAGATATGTGTTTTTGACGTTTAGAATATACATTGTACTGCAAAATTTTCACAAACAGTTTGAAAACAACACTGTCCGATGAATCAACTGTATTACTGAAACAGTTGTCACAAACATTAAGTGGGAAACTTACCAAATATACACTTTGGTTTTCACATCTAAACGCACCTTTAAGAATATAGAATTGTTGAAGCAGTCGAGGTGGCTGTTTTTGATGTATTAATCATATTACGAGCGAATGAGTAACAGTTGAGCACTGTAGCTAGAAACCCAAACTCGAACGCGCCGTACTTTATTACAAGTCAACCACGTCAACAAAGTACTTCGAAGGTGAACTATTGATTCATTATGTACGTAAAGTGTATTTATTATAGCTTATCGTGTTAAAGTGATTCTTGTTTAATGGCCGGGGAAGCATTGCATCAGCTGACAATTTTTATTCTTACGGTTCAAAATGTTCAAATGAGTTTACGTGGTTGAGTTTTATTGTTTTGTTTTTTTTCACGCACCTCTTTATTTTTGCTGCTGATAATGTTTTAGTAAAATGCTTCTTACCTCTTCAAACAATCGAATCCAGCTCATTTGCATTCATTGATCAAGTTGGCCATTTTCATGCAAGATTTGTTTTTCCCTACCTCGGGCGTTTTTCATAGTCTGGTGCGCCTGTGCGCCCACGGTAGGAAATAGTATCGCACTTGGAGATAATACAGCTCGAGTTTGACCACCCTGTACGGGCTTCCTTTTTTAACATCTTGAGCGCGTACACTATTTTACATTCTTTTATAGCAGCGCGAACAGTCCACCCGAATATCAGCTATTCGCGCAGAAGGACGTAAAAAGGCATTCGCCACTTTACTTTTTTTTCATGCGCATCCGGCATGTTTTTCGTGCAGTTTTTAATATCACCAATTTTGTTTATCGTAATTTCTTTGTTTATTGTAAATCGGTTCTACCTCTTCAAATGGAGAATAAACGATCTATTGATTGAAATATTTATTTCAGAGTCAAATATAAAATATAGCAGTACCATGGGGGTCTCAATGAGCAACACACTGAATTGGCTCCTGGGCAGAAAGGAATCAAATGAAGTACGCATTCTAATGCTAGGTCTCGACGCCGCTGGCAAGACTACAATTCTGTACAAACTGAAAATTGGAGAAATTATTGTCACGACCATGCCCACAATTGGTATGAACATCGAGACCATCGAGCACAATAATACACTCTTCTCTGTGTGGGACGAATCGGGCAGTTCCAGACGCGGATGGTACCAGGCCGACCATGAAGCGAAGGGGATCATCTTCGTAGTCGATAGCAGCGATCATGAGCGCGTCGGGGAAGCAGCACTCGAGCTCGAAAGGTTACTGAAAGTGGATGTGTATAGGGACGTACCGCTGCTCGTCTATGCCAATAAGCAGGATCTTCCCAACGCCATGACGACAGCCGAGCTTACGGAGAAGCTAAGTCTGAGCTCGTGGAATGGACGTCCCTGGTTCATTCAGGGCACCTCCGTGACCTCCGTCACGCAGGGACAAGGGTTGCACGAGGGTCTCGATTGGCTGAGCGAACAAATTTCCAAGAGGGGCAAGTGCTGAGACTCTAGCTTAGTGTGACTATCATGCGTGTGTGAAGATTTTCGAAGGGACACTCTTTTTGAATTTATTTGTTTACACAGTACGATTGTACTCTCTATTCAGCCAATTTACGACTTAATACACCATTATGTAATATTAAAATTTTCCTTTTTCTCGATGTACAATATGATGAATATATTATTATCAAGAGAACTCTCAGTGGTTGAAGTGGTAAAATGAGCGCTTGATGCTTTCCAATCTGGAGTAGAGGGCTCGGGTTCGATTTCCCGCTCCGGCCGCTGTTTTCGGATTCCTCTGATTTTTTCCATATATTATGCGATCCTTAAGGATAATTATCACTGTGATAGCTGTTATATAGTCAGTATGGTGTAATGCTACCGAGTAAATAAGGAACATGGCGTTCTAATTTGTAATAAAAAAGATTTACAAAATAGTTATTATCAAGAGTAACTAAAGCAATGATTAAACTTTAAAAGAGAGAAGAAATGTGCATCATTTTGTATTAAAAAATTAAAAAACAGAAAATTTACTTCTTCTTCGAGGTATCCCCTAGTAGCATCGTCTACGCAAGTTTTTCGCACTTCTTGCGAAAAGTTTCTATCGTTCATAATCTTCCGTAAGACTTACGTATTGTCTGCTTCTGCAG
>JAPYYV010003470.1:0-18293 GCA_030522625.1 Copidosoma aretas
TGCAACTCACACTATACAAACGATTATATACCACAATATTGTGATAATTGTTTCCCTCCATGCATGGTACACTCTAGTGACCATAGTTTTTTCAGTGCACATATATTCAGCTGCTGAGAAAGCACGCTCAGGATCAATGTAAGTTGAAAGGATCATTGATGAATACTTATTAGCTCACTTCAGGTTATTTAGAACTTACCTCTGACGTCATCCTAAGTTTACAAGTGCGAAAATTTGCCTTTTGGATTTTGATAAAATTATATTTCGAAAAAATAGCTTATTTTAGGAAGAAAAGGTCTCTCGCTACTTTTTGCTAAAACATACAATTTTTGAGTGAAAAAATCTCAAATATTTTGTACTCAAACATTAGGAATTTATTACAAAAAACTAAAGGTAATAATCTTAAAATAAGCTATTTTTTTTTTTTTTTTGTAATCAAAATCCAAAGTACAAATTATTATATTTGTAACCTTAGGATGACGTCAGAGGTAATTTTTCAATATCTTTAAGTAGAATTTCAAGACTTATATAGGTTTATTTAAATTCTTAGTAATTTTGGAATAATCATTTTCATTTGATGCTTCAGGAGACATAACTTCTACGCTGTTTTCTATTTCCGGCTGAAACATTTCCTTGAGCGTCAAATTAAATTATTTGTATTTTTAGGTTTATCTTGAACATTTATTTCTTCTTCTTTGTCTTTTTTTATCATCTAATCTCTTAATTGAAAAATAAATCTGGTTATTTATCAGGACTTTGCTCGGACATAAAAACGTTAGCTTCATTTTATCATTGTTAGCTAAATTATCACTATAAGAATTTTGTAGATAGCATAAAACGCCACTCAACTCATTTCTGCGGCCATCTTCTATGCGCTTTTGTAAATGCATCTTAAATTAAGAAGCCGAATGGGAGCTAGTGGCATTTATTTGCTTAAATAGAAACTTAGAGGCAGTATCAGCTGTGCATAAGTTTTCATCAATACGATGGATGGCTTCTACAGTAAATTTAACTGGAGCCAAGACTTTAATAATTTCTTCAATACGTTCAAAATCCGACTTTTTCAATCGCACTGGATTGTTCAAATCTATAAGCACTTTTCGGTCGCAAACTAAAAAAAACACAAAACTTTCTAGCATAGTATAAAGGCTACTCAATCTGGTTTTTCAATCAAGCAGTAAGCTTAGCTGTTTGCTATGCTCTATTTACACATATTTTTGAAGAATGGCATTATTTTTAAGAGACGATCTTTCGAAAAGAAGAACTACTTTGCGAACTTTTTTTCTCGATGTTCTGGTCATTGCTTAAATCCGAGCAATTTTAAGGACTGATTCAAATTAGAGATAAATGTCATCATTATGTGAGTCTGCATCGTTGAGCTTAATATACTCATTTTGTGAAGGATTTTGTTATAATTTTTTTATAAAGTACATTGCAAACAGCCAAGTAAATACCATGAGCAAAACAATCATGGTTCTCTACATTAACAAGTTTGCCGACTTTCATCATGACATTTGGACCATCCATCACGATTGCCACGATTTCACTTTCTAGTGAAATATTAAACTAACAAAGACGTTCTTATGAAATATCAGCATATGACTCTACTTCAAAGATACACTAGTACAAGCAACGCTTGAACTCCTAAATTTGTTTCCCGACTTAATACTTACGTTGATGTATCTTTTGTTGAAAGTCGATGTCCATACATCAAAGCTTAAACAAAAACCCTGGTATTCAATTTTAAAAGCAGTTAGTTAAGCTTTTATTTGATTTCTGATAATGTAGATATAACAGTTACGAGCTGTTCAAGTAGCTGTTGTTAGTATATTACATTACCTTGTATAATAACATACTTTTCACTTTTTATCAACATTCAGTAGAGTTTGAAACCAGTGAAAAGATATGGTTTCTTTGTTCCACGGAAAATTTTTTTGACTGTTTATAATTTAGCGAAAAAGTTTTTAATAAATTGTACATCCCATGGTTGCCTTAAAGAAAGTATAACAAATCGTATTTAGTAAGGATAAGCATTTTATGTGTCATATACATTTATTGTGCATATATCTTAAGGCTTGAAAATTTAAGAACTCCAAGATATTTTTCATGGGTAAAGGTATATATTCGTTTTTGTACCGGTACCCATGCGGTTTGAAACTTTATTCAATGTCCATCAATGGTAAAAAATATATACAACCGATTGCATGCAACCAATAAGTTTTGTGAAAGCAAATTGTAGGGCACAGGTAACTTACCATACTCTATTACTGTTTGATTGGTTATACCATGTACTTTGCTGCTAGTTTTTATAAGATTATAAACTAAAAGGTAGTCAGTCATTTTGTGTCGGCCAATAATGTTACATGAAAAATATTATTACACAGGTTACAATATGTTATTTGTCATACTATTTTACTTGATACTAGTGTAAAAGGAGCTTTGCAGTCAACGGTCGATCGCAATTTTTTTGTTTGACACTTGAAATAGTGTATAACGACCTGAACATTATGGCAATAAACGTAAAATACCGTTGTATTTAGTGCTTTCGTCGAAGGTTCTGTACAAGATAAGCTAATTTGCTATGTGTAGTTAGCCGCCATTTTTTATCACTAGGTAGTTAACCATACCGCAATGTTTTATCTTGAAAATCATACGTGTGTGTGAAAATTCCACTATGATTATTAATATGTATAAAAGATCAGAAAAATATAGAGGATGATTTTTATTATCCAAGCAAACTTTATTCAAATATATGTTAAAAATTGGGTAAGTGTGTTAACATTGTATGTATGCCATGCGTAAAACACGACTGTATGTCTAATAATTGCCCGAGAAAAAATATAATACATGATATTTAGTGCCCGAGAAAAAAGGATAATAAATGATATTTAGTAAATATAAGCATTTTTGTATCATAAATATTTATTTAACGAATATCTTGGAGGTCAAAAATTTAAGAACCAGGATATTTTACTTATTTTTAAAAGTATGTACTGGTCACATGGGCGCTCAAATTGTAAAAATAATTAGTTTTTTTTTACAACGATAACTAGGGGCTTGATTTGTAATTTTTCTCATTATTTACTTTTACTCTATCACAAGATTTTTGAAATCATGGAAGAAGATGCAAATCTTTACGTTTCGCAAAACTCCACTTTTACAACTACATTAACAAATTCTTCTCGTCACTCTTATATACTTTAAACGCTAATTGGTAAAAATTGAGGTTAGGTATTGCACATTTTTTTATATTACAATTCTTAAAATAGTAAACTTGGAAAAGATAGTAATTTCAGAATATTGATTTTCTAAAATTATTGTACCTTAAGATTACAATTAAGATTTCGAATGCTAAATTTTTGAAATAGGTAATACTGGTAAATGAGCACCTTCAGCGAGTGATTTTAAAAGATAAAAATATATTAGTAATAAAAATACCAAACTTGTGTGTGTTAGTTCAGAGTAAAAGAAAGAAAATGTAATGAAAAAAAAGTTGTTTTTTTCTTCAGTATACGTAATAGCTAGCTTACAAGTTGAATAAAGCTAAGCAATACAACTTAAACTATAATTACATTATGTTTTTTTCACCTACCACCATGTATGAGTACTGTAGTCAGAATATAAGTATTAAAGGTTTTGAGTGCACTGAAAAAAGTGGAAGCGCGTAGTCTACCCGAGAAAGAGAGCACTTCTCTCCAAGAACTGCCAGCAGCGTACAGCCTATGCGAAAAACCATATTGTATCGTAAAAGCACAGAGGTCTGGCTTAGGAGAGTTCAGACACGCATTGCACGCTCATAGTACTACTGTAGCCTTGTGATCTGCGCACCGAAAATCAACATTGTTACAAAACTAAAAAGCTTGATAATTTGGGCCTTGTTTGCGCGTTATGAATCTGTTTTTAGTTTAATTGAGCGTTAATTTGTTTTTTTTTCAATTAATAAAAATCGTTTCGGGTGCTACAATAAATTATATATTGATTTACGTATAAAATAAGCAAGCTATAATCATTTTTCGAGTACCAATCGATTGCGCGTAAATTGTCCTTCAAAACTAAGGTAAAAATTTTATGATTAAATTAATATTTATCGAAAACATAATTAATTCTATTGACAGGTAGGTTTTCACTTTCAACCCCATTGCGCATCGCTTTGCGCAAATAAATCGTGTTGCTACTTGCCACTGAAAAGGGCGTTGAATTCAAATTGCAGACAATATAAGCAAAAAACGCAAAAAGGTACTTGCCACCCCAAAGAATGTTACATTCAAATTGCAGGCTATATGGGCAAAAAACAAAAAAACCCAGTTAATGTCACTAAATGATAAATATTATTTACATCCCAAGCAGTCAATGCTGAGTAACTCGATAGATTCGAGTGTCTGCACTGTTCATAATTAAATAAACAGATTATTTGTATCCCAAGTAATCGATCCCGAGTCCCAATAGACTACATCGACTGTAATTTTATTTAATTAATAAATTATTTATATCCTGAGTAGTCAATCCCTAGTGACCCAATACGCACAACTCTCTACATTTTTGTTGGTTGATTAATTAATTTGAGTAAGAACAGCACATACACAGTAACCCAATACGATCGACGGGCACCTTGGTTAATATTTACAGTAACTATGTTATATGATATCAATGACGCGTACACATATTATAAGAGTTATGAGTTCTTCGCATTCATAAAATGCGATATTATTGACATACAGTTAATAAATAGAAAATACGAGATGCGCGTTAAACATAATGACCCTGTATTAAATTTCGATTTAAATAAGACTTTTTTGATCTTGAGTCTAATGTATTATTTAAATATAATATCCAAAGCAGTGAATGCTATAGAACCCAGAACGTTCGACCGTATGTACTAGAGTTTGACAATTCATTAATTAAATATAGTATCTCTTACAGTTAAATTGAAACAATTTATTATGATTATAATTAAAAACCTATCCATATTTTGCTGTACTAAGTTACTGACACGATTCATATGTACCTCTAATGCATCAATCCTGCTGAAATTGCTGGACCTGTATCAACATACATAAGATCTCAACATTCGGCATCAAAACTTGACCGGACAATGACCCTCAGTTTCGCAGATTTTAGGTTTGTGTCCGCGTGATTTATTTTTTTTTTCTAGATAATATTCATGAAGATCACGAATACAAGATATTGTTCAAACAAATTATTTTTTATTTTAACTTAACTACTTCAATTAAATACATTTTCTCGAAGAATCGCGTTTCTAATTATAAGTTTTCTTATACAGACTTCAAATTGAAAAAAAAAAAACGTTGGCAGCGAAGCTAAAGAAGAGCAGTCAATAATACTGTATTAAATTTTTCGTTGCAATTGACTTCATTTTTAATCATACAGTTTCTTTGTAATCAACTTTTCATGATTTAATTTATTGTATTTATTATTGATTTAGGTATTACTTACAATGTATATATATGGCTGATTCCGCCATGAGTTACACAAAGCGACTTCAAAAAATTCTTTAAAAAAAGCCTTAAAAATAAAAATCAGTCAAATTTTTTTTTTCATAGCGATTTTAACTTGAATGAGATCCGCAACAACTATCCAAAGCGATTCTACCACAAAGTTAGTTGGTCAAGAAATATGCAGCATTTTGTATAAGTGGAATTTCGTCAAGTTTTCAAATACCGCTGCCAATAAATTGGCACAAAGCTTCCTCAACAACATTCTTTTGTAATTATTTAACAAAGAAAATTAAAAAAATTACAAAATGATTCAGAATGTAAAAACAAGGTTTTCCCATGCTCTATGATGTGGAATTATTATCAAAATAATATTGTTATTTTTACCTGAATAGTATAAACAATTTTATTAAAATTTTTTATATTGAAGACAATCGAACCTATAATTAGAACTTATTACTGAAATCAATATCCGTGAAATAACTATTTTGTAGTTTGAATATTATTAAATCATTAAAAGCTATTTATTTATCTATAGAATATAACTATTGATGAAATTAGGAATTAAGTTTTTCACTCCAAAAACAGCGAAAACCGTTTTTCCAGCAGTAAAAATCGGTATTCGCTATGCGGGTGTGTGTGGAGGAGATAAGAAAATCGACCGAGGCGCCCGTAGTGAGGTGAAGGTGCGTTTTGGGAGGTCGCGAGTGATTGCAGCAAAATTAAAGTTCAGTGCATGAAACAAATTTTGAGCCGCAATATACTTGTACTATAATTACAAAAAAATTCAGCGCTCTCGTATGAAGTAAAATATAGCTAGTAAGTTCAATTGGTTTTTCTGTGAATTAAAAATAAGAGGTTGGAAAACTAAGGTGCACGTAAATATCTATTAATATCTTTGTTAGTATGCGTTGTACTGTAATACAGGAAGAATAAAAGTTGTAGTTGATAAAAAAATGAACATACACGTCTTTAAGTGGTGTGATTCGGTGCAGGTGTTTATACACTACATTTGTTAGAAGTGCAAGGAACTCGTGAAAACGCGTGCTGTAGCATGGCATCTGCCCGATCATTTTGGTCATTGGGACGTCAAGTAGTCGTCACGCTGAGCAGACTGTACTTATGAACAATTTCTAAACACACTTGCGAGTTGTTACACTTTTGACAGTTACAATGTCAAAACGCCTGCACCGACTAACACCGGATGAGGACGTGTGTTTTAATTTTTTCTTCCGCTATAACTTTTACGCTCCATGTATGCCAGTAGAACGCATAATAACAAAGATGTTCACAGATATTCTCGTGCACCTTAGTTTTCCAACCTCGTTTTTTCAATTTACAGAAAAACCGATTAAAGTCTATAACTGTATTTACTTTATGTGGAAAATATGATTTTTTTCGTATTTATAGTACAAAAATAACATAGCTTATTAATTGAGTCATCACAATAAAGTATAATTTCACTGCAATCACTACTGACCACCTAAAACGCCAGCCTTGGCCACGGCTGGAGGCACTACTTGTCATCCGCATAGCAAATAACAACCTTAATACGGTAAAAACCGTCATATATTTTTGTAAACTCATTTTGGGATATAAAAATAAACAATTTAAGCCCCAGATCATTAAAATCCAATAAAAATTTATTTGATTTTATCTAATAAAAAAGAAATAATAACGTAAAAAAAAATTTTTTAACCATACTGCGCCGAGAAAAACCGTATACAGCCCATGGGGGAAATCAAAAAATCCCTCAGATTGCATGATTATCGCCCTCAGCTTCGCCTCGGCGTCAATTGACATCTGAGGCATTCTTTATTTTTCCTCCCTAGGTGAGCAATGTACTATTGAATTCAAATGGATCTGTTTTATTGCTCTATAAGATAGAACTATTAAAACAATCGATTTTAAATTTTTTCATCATAAGAGTAGCAAGAAACCTTTTTTTGGACATAAAAAATCGTAATAAAACGTTACTAAGGTATGAAACTTGAATTTTTGTTTGTAAGTGATTATTCACAGAAACATCAGTATTTATTTAATATATAATAAACGAAACAACTTATCAAAACAATTAAAATGGAAAATGAAGCTATTTTGAAGTTCTACCAGATGTTACTATCGAAAATTTAAATTAAATTTTTTTCACCCTTAAAAAAGTCGATACGTGCTTTTTGACCATAAAGATCGATATAAAAACCTTGATAAGGTATGAAAATTAAATTTTTGTCGAAGCCGCCATCAGGATAAGAAAACAAAAATTTTAAGCCCAGAATCATTGAATTCTACCGTTGGGTTGCTAAGATATGACTGATTACACACACACACACACACACACACACACACACACACCCACACACACACATCCACACAGAGAGAGTGAGAGACAGACAGACTTTTTCAAAAAAAAAATTTTTTCGACTCTAGACACCTAGACATTAGATAAAACATTTCTAACACATTTCCACAAAAATTTTGTTTTTCCTGATACAAAGCTTCCTCTACGAGGAAGCAAAAATAAGTATGCTTCTCGCACGTGTAGGTAAGCTGCTAAAATAGTTAAGTTATTTGTATGAAGCTCAAATTAAAGCTGGGATTAAGCCCTATTGATTGAGAAAATAGATTTAGTTTACTAATACCGATCCAAATACAGCGGTTGAAAGAAGAGCACCGAAAATTGCTGAAAATGAGATTTCGTGGTTTTTGTTGAAATTCATGATTTACCGTTCAATCGCTATAACTTTCGATTAGGAGCACGAAATTTAATAATTCTCACTTTATTCGATAGGGCTTTACTTTGGTTTTCATTTAAGTCGAAGTAAGATCATATAACATAGTATACTACTTTGCAACTAGCATCGAGAGTGATATTGATAATAATCGATACATCTCATGAAAAAAGGGTTATTTGGTCAAACGCCGAGACACATGTCTAATATCATTGCCCAACAATGCTGTAAAAAAAATTTGGTAAAGATATGTTGCCTTAAATTAAAATAATAACCGAGTTCAACTTCAGAGTGGACGGAAAGTGGGACGAAAAAGACTTGGACAGAAAGAACAATTTGACGCCTTTTTCGTAAATTCGACCAAAAAACGACTTTAAATGCTGTTTTTTTATAATTGAAACAGAAAAAGCGTAGCTTCTGCATGGAAATTAACCTTTTGACATTTTCTCTAGGTACCCGCGTAAGAGCCGGGGCCATCGCCTGAGCAACTTATGGCGGAATCAGCCATTTATGTATGCGATTCCATGTTTTTTTCTTCATTAAAAAAATCAAAACTGGTAAATAACAAAATTTAGAGGCTCACCTATGAGACCCAAGTTTTGTTCTCTTACATGCATCCAGAAATGTCGGAAAATTCGTAAACAAGGAAAATTTTGAGGGTGACAGACTTTCATTTAGCTTTTTCCGAAAATTTATGTAAAAGTATAGAAAAATTTGATCGGTGCTAAAGGGGGTGCACTATTTCCCCAATAACTTTCTTCCTAGATCAGTCATCCCGATTCTATAAAAATATTCCTAAAGTGCTTGAAACAAGCTTTCGTTTGAGCATTCATAAAGAGGAAAATGCCGAATCCATAGAAAAAAACGGATGATTGAAGTTAAGGCCTCGGAATCCAAATATCCGTTTCGATCGATTTCTGGAACAGTCACTTTAAACCACCGTAACTCTTGACCAATTTGATATTTCTCACTTTATTAGGGCTCAAGTCACAAGATTTGTCAAGAACGTTAAATTGAACTTTGAAGTATTGAAAAAAATTCATTGAGTCAAAAGTTATGGCTCATTAACGAGATGATTTTTTATTGAAAAGTCTTGATCTGGCCGATCTTTGGTGTGGTTATTTTTTGTGTGATCATCATTTTTAACCCTGTAGAACCTGAAATTAAAGTGCTTGGAATAAGCTTTCATTGGAGCCCTGGTAAAGTCTGACATATAGGTTTTGTCAAAAGTTACGGCTAATGTAAGCTTATGAATAACGAAAAACTAATAAAATACTATCAGATAATATTGACTTTTATTAATTATAATATGTTATAACGCATTCTACATTGAAAATAGGTGTTTAAAAAATCATGGTTCATACTTAAAATGTCAATAATCATCTGTAGTGTTAAAAATTTTTATTAGATCCAAATGCATAGTGGGTTTAAGTACCTAATATTACTAAAGAACCGATAGAGTGTGATCGAATTTTCCTCTATGAATCAGCTTACACAAGCCCTAACTTTTGACACAATCTATACTTAAGACTTCACCAAGGCTCAAATGAAAGCTTATTTCAAGTACTTTGATTTCAGCTCCTACAGAGTTAAAAATGATCATCACACAAAAAATTACCACACCAAAGATCGGCCAGATCAACAGTTTTCAATAAAAAATCAAATCGTTAATCAGCCATAACTTTTGACTCAAAGACATTTTTTCAACACTTGAAAGTTTAATTTAACGCTCTTGACAAATCTTGTGAGTTGAGCCCTGATGATGTAAGAAATATCAAATTGGTCAAGAGTAACGGTGGTTTGAAGTGACTTTTTCAGAAATCGGTCCAAACGGATATTTAGATTCCGAGGCCTTAACTTCAATCATCCGTATTTTTCTATGGATTCGCAATTACCATCTTTATTACTGCTCAAACAAAAGCTTGTTTCAAGCACTTTAGGAATGTTTTTATAGAATCGGGATGACTGACCTAGGAAGAAAGTTATTGGTAAAAGAGTGCACCCCTTTTAGCATCGATCAAATTTTTCCATTCTTTTGCATAAATTTTCGAAGAAACTAAAAGAAAGTTCGTCACCCAGAAAATTTTGCTTGTTCACGAATTTTCCGACATTTCTGGATGCATGTGAAAGAAAAAAACTTGGGTCCCATAGGTGTGCCTCTAAATTTTGTTATTTACTAGTTTTGATATGTTTATTTTTATATCTTAAAACGGGTTAACAAAAATGTTTGACGTTTTATACCCTATCAAGGTTGTTATACCGATTTTTACTGCTGGAAAAACGGTTTTTGCTGTTTTTTGAGAGAAAAACTTTATTCCTAATTTTATCAATAGTACTATTCTATGGATGAATAAATAGCTTTAAATAATTTAATAATATTTCAACTACAAAATAGTTGTATCACGTATATCGATTTCAGTAATAAGTTCTAATTATGTGTTCAATTGTTTTCAATATAAAAAATTATAACAAAATTGTTCGTACTATTTAGGCAAAATATGCAATATTATTTTGGTATTTATTCCACATCATGAAGCATGGAAAAACCTTGTTTATACATTCTTAATCATTCTCATATTTTTTTTATTTTTTTAAATAATTGCAAAGAAATGTTGTTGAGGAAGCTTTGTGCCAATTTATTGGCAGCAGTTTTTGAAAATTTGACGGAATATCACTTATTCAAAATGCCGCATATTTCTTGACGAACTAACTTTGTGGTAGAAACACTTTTGTTCAGTTAAGCTACCAATGTTGTCTTTTCAATTGAACGTCTGCATAAGATAACTAATAATTAGAAACACGATTCTACGCGAAAATATATTTAATTTAAGTAGTTGGGTTGGAATAAAAAATAATTTGTTCCAACAACATCTTGTATTCTTGAGCTTCAAGAATGTAATCTAGAAAAAAAAAAAAAAAAAATCACGCGGACACGAACCTAAATTCTGCGAAACTGAGGGTGATTGTCCGGTCAAGTTTTGATGCCGAATGTTGAGATGTTATATATGTTGATAGAATTCCTTCAAAGCTTAGAATATAGCTTATTAATATTATACTTAGGTCTAGCAGTTTCAGCAGGATTGATACATTAGAGGTTCATATGAATCGTGTCAGTAACGTAGTATATCAAAATATGGATAGGTTTTTAATTATAATCATAATAAATTGTTTCAATTTAACTGTAAGAGATACTATATTTAATTAATGAATTGTCAAACTTTAGTACATACAGTCGAACGTTCTGGGTTCTGTAGCATTCACTGCTTTGGATATTATTTTTAAATAATACATTAGACTTAAGAGCCAAAAAGTCTTATAAAAATCGAAATTCAATACAGGGTCATTAGGTTTACCGCGCTTTTTTATGTATTAACTGCATGGCAATAATATCGCATTTTATGAATGCAAAGAACTCATAACTCTTATAATATGTATACACATTATTGATATATAACATAGTTACTGTAAATAATAACCAAAGTGCCCGTCGATCGTATTGGGTTACTGTGTATGAGCTGTTCTTACTTAAATCAATTAAACAACCAACAAAAATGTAGACAGTTGTACGTATTGGGTCACTGGGGATTGACTACTAAGAACGTAAATAATTTATTTATTTAATTATCAACAGCGCAGACACTCGAATCTATCGAGTTACTTAGCATTGACTGCTTATGATGTAAATAATTTTAATAATTTAGCGGCACTAACTGGGTTTTTGCGTTTTTTGCTCATATAGCCTGCAATTTGAATGTAACGTTCTTTGGGGTGGCAAGTACCTTTTTGCATTTTTTGCCCATATAGTCTGCAATTTGAATTGAACGCCCTTTTCGGTGGCAACTAGCAAGTCGATTAACTTGCGCAAAGCAATGTGCAATGGGGTTAAAAGGTTAAACTTACCTGACAATAGAATTATTTATGTTTTCGATAAATATTAATTTAATCATACAAACTATACCTTAATCTTGAAGCATAATCGACGCGCAATCGATTAGTACTTAAAAATTATAATTATTGTAACTTGCTTAGTTTTTACGGACATAAAAATACAATTTATCGTAGCACCCAAAACGATTTTTATTAATAAAAAAAAAAAAAAAAATTGACGCACAATTAAACTAAAAACAGATTCATAACACGAAGCCCAATTCATCAAGCTTTTTAGTTTTGTAACAATATTGCTGTAGATTTAATAAACTTTATGTATGATGAATGTTTTTTTTTTATTAATGCACAACATACAAAAAATTTGGTGAACTCAAAGAAGAAACAACATTAATAAGTGTATCATATACAAAACATGTATTCAACAGTCTTAACACTATTAGAGCATAAGTTACATCCGAGGAAATCATATTAGACATCGTACCTCGTAACCTCGTAATACTCTTTGCAATGTTTAACTAATAAACATGGCACTATTTGTGGTAATAGATTTGCTTCGCATATTTCTTTTCTCTTATTATTAATTTGAACTTTGTAGGCGTGGTAGTGATTAGAGAGTAATTCATGATCTATTTTAGTAACTAAAAAAAAATCTCTTCATTCGGTTTGTAAATTTTTTTAATCACACAAAACTCAGGACCGTCATCGTTTACGGCATTGGTAATTATCGTATCTTGCTTATGATGCTTACCATTTACAATGATGAATTTTAATGCATCGGCCATACGTGCCGAAGGTTTACATTTATTAATTTCTGTATCCTTTTTTATACTAATACCTTCATACAGAAATTAAGTATTTATAAAATCTCGATATTTGAACACGTTGCACTGATGCAACTGATTTTTTATCGCAGCTGGTAACGGTAGATTAACTTTTGAATCAGTATCGATACAAATTATTTTTAAATATTTATTTTTTCGCTCTCTAGCCAAACTTTAAAAATGTACCAGAGGTCCGTTATCGGCTGATACCCTTGGAATGTGTACGGAAAAATGCATAACTGGTTTTAAATTCCCAAACATCTTTACGTACATATCATTGTGCTGCTTTATGTGATATCGTACATGATATATGTTCGATGACACATACCTAGGTGATGACAAAATACTCATATTTTGACGTAGTATTATATACAGTTTCCAATTTTTATTTGTTGGCGATACTAAATCACTAATCAAGAAAGTTAAATTTTGAGCGAGACACATTATTTCAGAAGCCAACTATCTGATTTTAATTTTTTCTTGAAATTTCGTTTGATTTTGTTTTGTTAATTCTTTTGCAATGTTGCACAGTTTGTTTTTGCAATCTACCCCATAGTCAAATGTATTTAAACGCTTATCAAACTGTTCAAGGGTTAGCACTTTATCACAACATGTTGAATTACTAATATTTTTTGATAAACAGTACATTAAAATCCCTTCTGCAAAATCATGCATAGAATCCAGACTTCGATTTTCAGTTACATGAAAATATTTCAAATCATTAAAAAAGCAAGTTTCAACAATACCAGGGTACTGACTTTGACTTTTAATATCATCAGAGTAGTAATTACGATTTCTCAACAGATTTATATCTTCAGTACTCATATTCGCGATCGGTGCTGAATCTGCTCTGCATATTCGGTAGCAACGACTACCTAAAAAAAAAGTAATGAAACCACATATTTTCTTTGTTCCAAGATTACCTCCAAGCACTAGTAAACACCTAAAAAAAATTTGTAGTTGTGTCTTTATTAACATTTATCATGATACCTGTGTTGGCTAAAAAATTTAAATCTTGGATCGATCGTGAAAATATGGCTTTGTTTCCTGATTCTTTTCTGTGATCAAAATACAATAATGATACTAAAAATATGCAGTCAAGTTTGCATGCTAGTTACGGTAATAAAAAAAGACAGTAAATATATCCACCACCAAGTTTTTGCTTACCCTTGTGGCGACCTAAACAATTTTCAGGTTCGAAATCATCGAAATAAAAAAAAAAAAGGTAAAATCAGCTCTTCGTTAGAAGTATCGATTTTTCTCCATGCTTTGGCTTGCATAATGTTGCGCACAACAAATTTTGCTTCCTTCAAATTTTCATACAACTCGTTATTTTATTGAATAAACCTGGAATTTCCAACAAAATTTTGAGAGACTTTGCTACTGGTATATACGCTACAGTAACATCTACTAATCGAACTCAATTTTTAACTTTTTTAACAATAGCACCAACTCTTAATTCGTCGGGGGGGATGTAATTACAAAATTGTTCTAACATTTGAAATGTTCTATATTCCGTTAAAAAATCACTACATACGTTTTTAAACTCATTTGTCATATACCCAATTTTGTCTACTGTTTTTTCTAGCCTACTTAAATTCTTGTTTATAAAAATAATTCAAAACCGGAATAAAATCATCAGAAATAAAACTATTAACTAAACCTAAAATTTCTTGGACATCATTACGAGGAATATGTTGGTTAGTATGAAGTTGTAAACAAAGTTTCGATATTATAAAATTGAAATAAAATTTATAAGACAGTATAAACAATTATTTACTATTTATTAAAATTAAATGATAATGAACAAAAATTCTTTATTTACGATTCTTAAAAAAACTTTAAAATATTTTGTACAAGAAAAAAAAAGTCACACGAATACATGAAATGTTTGTCTATTTTTACGTGAGAGTTGATAATTATATATGTAGATTTGACATTGTCTGAGGTTCCACAAATGACTATGTATGGCAGAACTTCGGCCGCAAAAGTTTAATCGTAATTTGTTTTTTGGCTTGTGATAATAGAATCAAAATCAACTTATGAATCTAAGTTGTCAATCCGCTGAAATTATGTAAAAATTTTGAAGTAAATAGTTCCATTTTGTATAACTGTAACCGAATAAAATAATTACCTGTAACTGAAAAGTGAAGCTATCTAGCAACTCATCTTTTTTCAGTTTTTATCCATTTTTGGTTTTAATATCGTAGATCAATTGATTTAATATCTGAATCATTTTTACATAGTATAAATGCAATGATAAAAGAACATGTCAGATCTATTTTATAAAAATCTTCTTAACTGTTTTGCGTGCATTTAAGTTGCCTTGGTAAGTGGACGTTTTTATTGCATCTTGACGGAAATGCCTATATGAATAATATAGCCTGCCCCTAGCAGATACGTTGTTGATGCTCGGAGAATACCATTCTTCAGGGGATTGGAGTTAGAATAACTCTGTCAGCTTATCTCTTAATGAGAGAAAATGCGACCTGGTAAGGCTAAAATAAATGATTAAATTACAAAAGATGCAATCAATCAAAAATTCATTATTTTTCAAAAAAGTTATACTTTCGTAATTAAATTATACATACGTACTTATGATTGCCTTTTGAAAATTCGTGATCAATAACTGCATCGCAGACTTTATGTATAAATCTATCGGATAAAAATGCAGCATCTTGCTGAATAGCATCCAGGCGATAAGCAGCTAAGGCGAATTTACCTGTACTCGATTTTAATAATGAAAAATAAACGGCATTCTTTTTCTCGTAGAAATTGTTTATAGTTTCCTATACAGTATCAATGATATCTGCAATATGAGTGGTTTAATACTTAGCAAAAATATTATTCTTTCATCGTCGGGAAAAAGTAATTTTCTTAGCTTCTCGGATACTTTTTTTAGAACTTTCATCAGGTGTACTGCTCTCAGATTCCACTCGACGTTTTTTTGCATCTAAATTTTGTTCACTTGCTGGATCGCTTTGATTCAATGAATTTGATGTTCATAAAACTTTACGAGAGTAATCCAGTCCGCCTGTGTTAAAGTCTATCTCTACATCATAATCCGATGTGGAATTAATCACTTGCAAGTTCCCGCACTGCCCTGAGTGTGATTGGAAATCAACTGAAAATTTTATTAAGTACACAGTTTTATGATTATGAGGGAGTTGGAGTAACCAGCTATAGTAGGGTTTACTATAAGAATTTAAATTTAAGGGCACTTGTGGCAATTTGCCAAATGACCCTTCCCCCCCTTAAAAATGATTAATGATACTATAATTATGATATTTCCTTGAATCTTGCGTCCTGATTGATCTTCATTCAGCCATACAAAAAAAATATAGTGGTTGATGCACGGATATTATAAAAAAAATGTTCTTATTACATAAATTATGACAACGCAACAGTTAATGATAATACCTAGCTATGTGCATTAAAATTAGGCAGTCACTCGGTACACACAACCGTGTACCGCAAGGAACACAGGGCACGGGACACCGGTAACAAAACATCGAAATTTTCTTCTTCCGTATACGAGGCATTGGTGTGTGTGCATAATTATCGTATAAGCAACACGGCACATGATCATAATTTTGAAGTTATGTGATTGCAAACAAAATCATTGAACAGTTTACGTAAACTTTCATCTTGGCAAAATTTGCAATTATCATACGAAATCAATACACAAGACAAGCGAGTACGCAAAGCATCATGTATCGTAAAAATCTGTACGTCTATTCCATTTCTTTGTTACGTGTACTATGTCTACTATTATAAATAATGAATATCCGTCTGCATTGTACACTTGTTCAAATTTATAAATTCAGATCATTCGTTACCTAAGTAGTGATTATTAAAACTTACGAGTGATATCTATAACTGTTATTTACAAATTTCTGATGCACAGTTAGATGTATTACATACTTGTCCTGCAGCGCGTTTGATATAAACTTTGTAGGTCCGCACTGTGTATTACATACCCCAAATTGAAACCTTATTACGTACAGTGTACACAATATGGATGTATTAAATTTACAGCCGTCCGCACAGTACACACATACCTATATATCATTAGTCAGCTCGAGTCTCGAGCTCGGACCTTGGAGCATATATGCAATGGGTGCGCGGGACCCGTGAAGTTAGTACACGGTGCGGCGCATCAGCAGCTCCGACTGTACCATGTACTTGCTGCTATCATCCTATGGCGCTACTTCTGCCTCGTACCGTGCTGCAACAGCACCGGACCCGTGTACCTACTACACGGGCGCTTCACGGGACCTCGGAGCTACAGCTACATTAGCATTCGGTGTTGCTTGTACATGCCCGGGCGCAGCAGCAGCGCCGATCTTTTCTCAGACTACTGTGCAATCATCTTAGGATCGCTGCAAAGAGTAAAGGCGTGAATAGTTGTGACCCATAAGTTAGAAATACGTTTTGCACTTTTTTGTTACATAAATGTATTCACACAATAAATATTATACAGTAAAAAAAATATTAGAACCCGACAACTTATTTTTGCATTCTTCGTTGATATCTTTCATGCATAAGTTATTTATGTCAAAAAGAGAGACTAAAAACTGTTTCCGATCACAAACATTAATTAACTAAAATCAAAGATCAAAGCTAAAAGAATAACAAAAAAATATAGGAAATTAAGTAATTATTTCAAAAATTACTTTGAACACTGAAAATTCTTTGTCATTTCGTTTATTCTCTACAGAAAAAAAATTTGCATCTGTACTCGCTCTTACTGTGACTGTAAATAAATCTCAAGGACGATGTTTTGATAAAGTTGGTCTACGTCTTCAACAAGATTTTTTCCTATGGCCTAATATACGTTTTTTTCTTTTCAAGATTTTGGAACCCAAACGCCATTTACACTCAAAATAAGTTGTATAATAAATTTGAATTAACAATTATGGTTTGCATAAAGAATTATTGACGTATTATTTATAATTAAAAATTATAATTAACTGTTATGATTTTAAAATTTATAATGTATTATGGTTTGTAGAGTGACATTATTAGAATATTTAAGGACATTGTCCTTTTTATGTGAATAATAACAGAACTTGTAGAAACTTTGAAGTATGATATATTAGAGTGTTTTGAACTCACACGCGTTTTCTGGGCATACTTTGTGATAAAAAAAATGAGTAGAAGAACAATGTTAAGATATTCAACACTGGTCATATAGGAGAGCGATTAGATCAACCTAAAAAATACCTTGAATACATCATACTTCAAATTTCCAATGAATTCTGTTATTATTTACATAAACATGGTGTTAAGTGACGACTTTAATTGCCTAATTAAAGGATAAAATGTTATAATATTGACTAAGAAATAATACAATGTTCAAGACAAAGATTGAAATAAAAATATTATATTTATAGTTTTAC
>JAPYYV010003471.1:0-20362 GCA_030522625.1 Copidosoma aretas
ACTACGATCAAGCTACGTCAAGATACAATTAATTACGATCAAGGATGTTGACTACAATACATTTAAACACGATTAAACTACTATGAAACGGAATAAAAACAGGAAATAAATACGAACGAAAACGATTAAAATAGCATAAATATACGATAAAATATAATTAAAATACGTTAAAAACCATCAAAACCCGATAAAAATACGTCAAGATATAGTTAAATAACGATCAATAATAATGATTACAATACAATAAAATACGATTAAAATACAAGTAAACAATATAAAAAAATGATAAAAATATCAAAGACGATAGAGAAACGATCAACAAAAAATGAAAACACAGATAAAAGACGATTATAGTGCAATGAGCTACGATCAAATATGATTAAAATGCAAAAAAAATTGGAGTATATATAATCAAAATAGAATCAAATAAGTTTTAAATACGATCATGTTACATCCAAAGACAATTTAAAAACGCATAAAATACAATCGAAATATTACGAGTTATTACGATAAGATGATACCAAAATACGTTCAAAATACGATCAAACACAATTTAAAAAATCCTAAAACGACTTCAATACGATAAAAATACGTTCTCTAACTATAAACAAAAGATTAGAATGCAATAAAAATATAAATAAATAAAATAAGAATACAATCAAATACGACAAAATACGATTAACATATAATGAAATACAATTAAATACTATAAAAAAACCGATTTAAACACGATCATAATACGTCGAGATACGAACAATACGATCGAGGATGATGATTACAATACATTCAAGTACAATCAAAATCAAATAAAACGGAATAAAAGTAAGATAAAAATACGTTTAAAATGATCAAAATACGATCAAAATACCATCTAAATACGGTTGAAGACGATCAATATAAGATTAAAACACGATAAAAATATGATATAACACAATCGGAGTACGATCAAAATACGATTATTGTAGGACGAAATACAATAAAATTTTGATTCAAATACGCATTAAGTCAATCACAGAAAAACCATCGAATTAAATGATAATTTCATCAAAGATACGATAAAATTGTTTCAAATACCATTTAGTACGATCAACATATGATCAAATATAATCAAGAACGATCAAATTACAAAAATTATACGACAAATAACAATTAAGACACGTTCACTTACGATAAAATACTATGAAAATTTGATTGAAATATGACAAGAGACAATCAGAAAAGACCATTGAATACTATCAAAATGTCATCGAAAATATGATTTAATTTAATAAAAGACAATTAAATGCGATTAAAACACGATCATTATTAGATCAATATACTATCACAAACCAAAATAAGAAACTACATACGATCCAGATACGATCCAAATATGATAAAAATACGATCAAAATACGTTTAAGTCCGATATAAACGATCAAAATACGATTTAAATGCGATTTTATGTGATAAGAAACGACTACATTTGATAAACATCCGATAGGTCACAATAATACGATAAAAACCGATAAAAATAACATTAAAATAGTATGAATATATGATAAAATACGATTTAAATATAAATAAACGATTAAAATACGATAGAATGCGATCAAATACGATCAATATTCGATCGAAAAACATCAAAATACGATAATATTCGATCAGAATACGATCAAATGAGATCGAAATATGATTAAATTACCATCAAAATACGATCAAACACGGCCACAAATGATAAGAAAAATATCAAAGTACGTTGATATACGATAAAATACGATCATAATCTAAATAAAATAGGTGTATACACGATTAAAATAGGATCAATCACGATTAAAACAGTATTATGTTCGATCCAAATACAATCAAAATACGTATAAAATACGATCGAAATATTACAAATGAATACGATTACATGGAATCAAAATACATCTAAAACATGATGTATTTTATCTAAAAAGATCCTAATACGATCAAAATTCGATCATTTACGGTAAACAAAACATTAATACGAATAAAATATAAATATATACGATGAGAATACGATCGAATACATCACAATACTATCATATCACTATTATTATACTAACAAATACAATCAAAAATCGATGAAACATACATCACAATACTATCATATCACTATTATTATACTAACAAATACAATCAAAAATCGATGAAACAGTATCAAAATACGAAAAAAATTCTATAAAAATACTATTAAATACAATCAACAAAGTAATCTTCTAAATATGTATCCCTTGATGGTCAATATTTCTAATAGGACGAATTATCATAATTGACTATACCATCAAATGATGCGCTTATTTTTCGATATTTCATCGATCTTTGTAGTAAGTTTTATTGCGAAACCAACGATTAACATTAAAAAATTGTCAATTAAAAATCAACAGAAAAATGAAAAAAAGGCTTGCTCCGGCTGAGGCTCGAATCAAGGCATACACATTTATAGGATCACATATTATCCGTGTTTGACTGCAAAAAAACGCATAACAGAGCAATAGGAAAGAGCCTTTGCCAAGGCTTCAGTGGCTGAATTGATTAAAGCACCTTCCCGGATAGAAGAAGGTCTGGGTTCAAGCCCCAGTCGAAGCAAGCCTTTTTTTCATTGTTCTGTTGATTTTTAGTTGACGATTTTTCAAAGTAAATCGTTGTATTCGCAATAAATCGCGCTGCAAGGATTAATCAAATATTGAACAATAAGAGCAACATTCGATAGTATAGTCAATTATAATAATTCGGCTTATTGACAATCAATAAAGGATTAAAATACGAATAAATATAATTAAAATACCATAAAAACCGTTCAGAACACGATCATAATACGTCAAAATACGATTAACTACGATCAAGGATGATGATCAAACTACATTCAATTACGATTAGATACGATGAAATATAATGAAAAAAAGATCGAAATACGATAAAAATACGATCAAACACGATCAAATACGACCAATACAATCAGAGACGATTAAGATAGGATCAACAAAAAATAAATATAGATGACATATAATCAGACTACGTTAAACTCCCATCAAATGCGATCAAAATATAATCAAAATTCAATCAAATACAATCAAAAATACGATCTAATACGATCAGGATAAGATCAAAGTACAATAAAATCAAAATTCAAGTACGATAAAAATACGATGAAATACGATCAAAATATGATAGAAATTACGATCAAGTACGTTTGAATACGATATAAAATGATCAAGGTACGATTTAAATATGATAAATTACAAGTAAAATATGATCAACCACTATTAAACATTCATTAAATTCGATAAAAAAAGATCACATTTTAATCTAAGTAAGATCGAACACGATCGACACTAGATCAAAATCAATAAAAAAAAAGATCGAATGCGTTCAAAGTACGATAAAATACCGTTATAAACAATCAAAATGTAATCAAATAAGATCAAAATACGATGAAAATGCAATCAAAGTACGATCAAAGTACGATCATTTTCGATCAAAATACGATCGAAATACTGTTAAGAAAGAATAAAACACAATCAAAATACGATCAAGGTACGATCGAATACGATGAAATACGATCAAAAAACGATAAAAATACCAACAAATGCAAACAAATACGAATAAATACGATTAAAGTACGATCAAAATAAAATCAAAATATAATATAAATAATATCATAATACGATCAAATTCTATCAAAATACGATTTAAATTCGATCAACATACATTTAATACGGCAAGATAAGATTAAAATACGACGAATTACAATAAAATAATCGATTACAATACGATTAAAATATAATGAAATACGATCATAATACGATAAACCATGATTAAAATACGATCCAAGCACGATTTACATACGCCTTAAGTTAATCACAGCAAAACCATTAAATTTGATCAAGATTTGATCAAAAAAATGATTGAATTTAATAAATGGCAAGAAAATTCGATCGACGTACGATCACAATACGAAAAACTGCGATCACATACGATCGAGATACAATCTCATAACGAATAAAATACGATCAAACTACGATCACGTTCGAAAAAATTTGAATAAAATACGATTAATATACGATCAAATATGATAAAAAACGATCAGATTCGACTAAAATACGCCAAAATTCAATAATACGATAAATCACAATAAAAACAAGAATAATAATATACCATAAAAACGATCAAAATATCAGCTGACAGTCAAAATAATTTCATTTGATCATGATACGATAAAAGTACGTATGATCAACATACAATCGAAAACCTACATATTCATCCAAAATTCGATCAAAAATACGATCTTATTTATTAAAATACGATCCTATACATTAAAATACGGCAAAATCTATTTAAGTACCATCAAAATACAAATAATATGCAATACAAAACGATCAACATACGTTTGCATACAATAGCATACGATCCGAATAGGACTAAATTAGGATCGAATACGATGAATATACGAGTGTAATACGATCGAAATACAAATAAAATACGATAAAATACGATAAAAATACAATTAATTACGATAAAATACAATGAAAGTAAGAAAAAATACGATCGTACTTGATTGTATGCTGATCGTCTTTTATCGTATATTGATTGTATTTCGATCGTATTACAATCGTATATTGATCGTATGCGATCGTAATTTAGTCGTAATCTGATCGCATTTTATCGTATGTGAACGGATTTTGATTGTTTTTTATCGTATATTATTTGTTATTTTATCGTAAATAAATATATTCAGTCGTAGGTTAATCGAATGGAATCGTATTTAAAATAATTGGATCGTATTCTTGATCGAAATTTGGTATAAATATGATAGTTTTTCTTTAATCGACTAAAGGTGTATTTATATAGTACTCAGATTGTATTTTATTCGTGTTTATTGTATTTTAATCGTATTGCATTATAATTTTATTGTATCGTAATTGATTTATTTATTGTATTTTGTCGTAAATAATCGTATTTTGATTATATTTCGATTGTATGTGATAGTATTTTATCGAATTTCGATCGTATTTTGATCGTATTACAATCGTCTATTGATCGGATTCTATCATTATATAGTCGTATATTGATCGTATTTTATTTTATGCTAACGTATTTTGATTGTTTTTTATCATGTACCATTTCTATTTTAAACGTACTTAAGTATAATTGGTTTTACGTTGATTGTATTTGATCGTATTTAAATAAATTTGATCGTATTTTTGATCAAGTTTCGTTCGTATTTTTATCGTATTTTTATCGTATTTTAATTGTCTGCTGATTGTCTTTAATTGTATTTTAATGGATTTTTTATTGTGCTTTGATCGATTTTGAACATATTTGTACCTTGTTTTTAAACGGTTTGATCGAATTTTAATCGTATAAGGATTATTTTCTATCAAATTTCATCGTATTTCAAACGTGATTCCATCTTATCGTATTAATTTGTTATATTTTGATCATGTTGAATACTTCCATTGATCGTCTTCGAATTAGGCATAATGGTTTTTAAATCTTGTTCAATTCTATTTGAGCGTATACACTCTTATTGTATTTAGAGTTTAATCTTATTGTATCATATTTGAACGTGTTTGTATCGTCCTTTTGATTGTAACCTACTTGTATTTTGATCATATTCTAATCGTATTTGATCGTATTATTTATCGCGTCTGATCATATTTTAACTGCATTCTGATAGTATTTGATTGTAGTTCATCGTACTCTGATCGTCTTTTATCGGTATTTTCATCTCTCCTCGATAGTATCTTAATCATCCTTGATCGCATTTTTATCTTATTTTCATTCCGTTTAATTGTATATTAATCGTATTTGAATGTATTGTAATCATCATTATTAATCGTAATTCATCATATTTTGACGTATAATGATCGTTTTCGATCAGTTTTTATCGTATTTTGATTACATTTAATCGTATTTTCACTGTAATTCGTTTGTATTCGGTCGTATGTTTATTGTATTTTAATAAACTAATAGTCGGCTTTAACCGTATGTTAATTGTACTTTATTGTATTTTTATCGTATTTTGATCGTATTTTTTCGTACTTCAACGTGTTTTTATCGTATTATCATATATTGTAATGTTATTTTAATTGTTTGTTTATAGATACTGATCGTTTTTTGATTTTCTTTTTGTCCAATTTATATCTTTTTTTGATTCTATTTGAACGTATTTTAAATGTTTTCTAATCCTACGTTATCGTATTAATTCGAACTTTGATCGTATTTCGATTGTAGTTTTATCATCTTTTATACGTACTTTAATCGTATCATGATCGAGTGAAATTGTATTTTAATTGTGTTTGATCTCATTTTGACAGTATATAATTGTATTTTATTCAGATAACATTTGTAGTTTTTTTGTATTGGATCGTATCTTGATCGTATTTTAATTCTATTTTATTGTACTAATTCTTCACTTCATCTAATTCCGCTCATATATTGATCGTTATTAGTCGCATTTTAATCGTATTTAGATCGTGCTTGATCATGGTTTATCCTATTGTTATCGTATTTTGATCGTCTTTTATTCGTGTTTAATTGTATTTCAATAATATATCGATAGTAGTTTAATCGTATTTCGAACCTACATAATGTTACTTGATCGTATCGTCATTGCATTTTGATCGTATTTTATCGTATTTCGATTGTATTTTGATTGTATTACAATTGTATTTTTATCGTATTTGATCTCAATTTAGTGGTTTCTGATCGTATTTTATTGCATGTGAACGTATTTAGATCGATTTCCATCGTATAATACTTGTAATTTAATCGTACTTGAATATATTTGGTCGAATAATATTCGTTTTAATCGTATTTAAATAAATTTGATCGTATTTTTTAATAAATTTAGATAGAATATAATGGTTTTTCTGTGATCGACTCCAGGCGTATTTAAATCATACCCAGATCGTATTTTAATCATGTTTTATCGTATTTTGATCCTATTTCATCATATCTTGATCGTATGTTATCTATTTATTTATTGTATTTTGTCGTATTTTATTCATGTTTAAATCCTATTTTGATGGTAAGTAATCTTTTTTTATCATATTTGATGGTATTTGATCGTAGTTTTAATCTTATTCTTATCGTATTTTATCGTTTTTTTTATCAAATTTTATTGTATGTTGATCGTATTTTATCAAATTAAGATGGTATTTTGATCGTGTTCTTTACATTTTTGGATCTTAGTTTGATGATATTTGATCGTATTTCATAAGTATTCTAGTACTATCTTATTGTTTATTTCGTACTATAATTGTCTTTTGATTGTATTTTAATTGAATCCTTATCGTATTCTGATCGGATTCAGATCGAATATGATCGTATCTGATAGTTCTATTATCGTATTTCATCGTATCTGATTGTATTAAGATCAAGAATCAATCGTATTATGATTGTTTTTGGATCGAATACACTGTACTTGATCGTATTGTGATCTTTTTTTATTAGATTTTATGGTATCTCTAATCTTATTTCGATCGTAGTCGATCGTATACTGATCGTGTTTTATTGCATTTGGATCATATTTTTTTGGATTCAATCTAATTTTAATCATATAATGATCACTACGGTCGTTTCTTTATTGCTTTCGAACGTATTTATTCCGTATTTGAATGTATCGTTTTTATCGTCCTTGATAGGAAATATTCGTATATTTATCGTATATTGATCAATTTTTGATAATATTTTGCCCTAATTCGATTGTATTTAATCGTATTCTAATCGTATTTTGATCGTACATTGGTCGTTTTTTACCATAATTTAATGGTATTGAGATATTTGATGATGTCCTGATCGTCTTGGATCGTAGTTAGATGGCTTTTAATCATATTTTTATCTTATTTTTATTCGTATATTTGATCACACTTTTTCATATTTTCATCGTACTTTGATCGTATTTGATCGTATTCTCATCGTATTTTGATTGTATCTATATAAACTGTCATCTTATATTTATTGTTCGTTTGTCGATACATATTATTTTTATCATATTAATTTTATTCTATCGGATTTAAATAGTATTTTAATCGTATTTTTATCGTATTTTGATACCTATCTAATTGTTTAAATTTGTACTTTTATCGTATTTCGATTATATTGCATCGTATTTTAATCCTAATTGAATGTATTATGAGCGCATTTTATCGTATTTTGATTGTTTTTATCGTTTTCTCATCGTCTTTTATTCGACTATAGATCGGCTTTAACCGTATATTAATAGTATTTTGATAGTATTTTGATCGTGTTTGATCGTATTTTTATCTTATTCTTATCGTACTTGAAAGTATTATGATCATCATCCTTGATCATAGTTATTCGTTTTTAGACGTTTTATGAACGCGTTTCGATCGGTTTTGATCGTATTATGATTATATGTAATCGTAATTAGTTCTTATATTGATTGTTTTTAATCAAATTTTAATAGTATTTTGATCGTATTTTGATCGCGTCTTATTGTTTTAACTCCTTCTTTTGTCGTAGTTTCATTATATTTCATCGTATTTGAATCGTTTTTGATCGTAATACGATCGAAAACGATCGTGATCCAATCGTGTTCAATCTCATTTTGATCGTACATAATCGTATTTTATTCAGATTTTAATCGTAGTTATTTTGTATTTAATTGTCTTTTAATTGTATTTTAATTCTATTTTGTTGAATTTAATCAATATAAATTGATCGAGTTTTGATAGTATTTATTCGTATTATAATCGTATTGTATCTTATTGGATCGTAATTTTATCGTGCTTGAGCGTGGTTTATCGTACTTTTTTCTTACTTTGACTGTATTTCATCGTCATTAATTGTATTTTAATCGTATTTTATCGTATTTTAATTGTATTTTGATTGTATTACACTCGTATACTGATCGTATTCGATTTTTATTTAGTTTTATTCAGATCGTATTCTATTGTATGTGAACGTATATTGATCGTTTTTGAAAGTATATTATTTGTGTTTTAATCGTATTTAAATTAATTTAGTCGTATGTTAATCGTATTGGATCGTATTTAACTGGATGTGATCGTATTTTTTATCGAACTTTGATCGGATATGTAGGTTTATTATACGATAACAAACGTTTTAATATATTTCAGCACGAAAAGAATACAAAGAATGTACGTTAAAAACCGATCTGAATATGTTTACATACAATAAAATACGATGAGATTTGGACTAAATGAAAATTTAATACCATTAAGATGCGATTGTCAAACGATCAAGATACAATCAAAATAAGATCAAAATACGATTAAATACGATCCAAATGTAATAAAATACGATTAGAATACGATAAAAATATGATATACTATGATCATTTTTTGATCAAATACCACTTCATTACCATAAACACGCGATTTGATTACGATAAAATAAGATCCAAATATAATAAAGCATGATCAGATTACAATCAAAATACTAATAAATTACAATCAAACACGGACAGAATACTATAGAAATACAATGACAATACGTCTTAATACTATCAAGATATTAGCAAAATTAAATTGAGTCAGAAATAAATAGAATAAAATAAATCAAAAGACGATCAAAGTACGATTAAATATTAAAAATTATGATAGCATCTAAATAAAATACAATTATATACGATGAAAATGAGATCATTTACGATTTAGATACGATTCTATTCGATTGTAATACGAGTAAAGTACGTATAAAATACGATCAAAACATAATCGAAATACGATCAATGTAAAATTCGATACGATAAGGTAGGATCAAAAAACATTTGAAATACGATCGAATAGATTAAAAAAGATATTTACATACGACAAAAATATGATCAAAAAACGATCTGTATCGATATACAGACAATTAAAATAACATTAAAATGTATATAAAAGAAAACAAAATACCATCTAGTACAACAAAATACGATCAAAAAACGATCAAACTGCAATAAAATACAATCCAATTACGATAAAATACGATTATTCTACGGTCAAATATGATTATTATGCGATAAAATATAATAAGAAACGATGAAAGTACGAATTAACACTATCGAGATAGTATTGAAATACGATAAAATACTTTCGATATATGATCAAGATACGATTCAATATATTCTAAAGACGATAAAAACCGATCAAAACACGTTCAGTGTACGTCTAAATACGAATAATTACGATCAAGTATGATGATTACAATACTTTTTAATACGATTAATATTTAATCAAACAGAATAAAAATAAAATAAAACTACGTTTAAAAACGATCAATACACAATCAAAATACCATTGGTATACGGTTAAAGACGATCAATAGACAATTTAAATACAAAACTAATACGATCAAATAGAATGAAAATAGGTTAAAAATACGATTATCAAACGACTAAATACAATGAATTAATTGATTGGAATACGATCAAAATATAATAAAATACGATCAAAATACGATATGAACACGATTAATATACCATCCAAGTATGATTTCAATACGCCTTGAGTCGATAACATTAAAACCAAATATTTTGATCTAAATTTAAATAAAAATATGATAAAATTTATTTAAATATGATCCAATACGATTACTATACGACCAAATATATTCAAAACGATCAAAATTAAAATAATATACGTTAAAAAACGATCAAAGTACGTTTACATACAATAAAGTACAATCAAAATAGGACTAAATTAAGATCAAATACGATAAATATACGATTGTAATACGATGAAAATACAATAAAAATACGATCAGATACGGTGACATACTATGCAAATGAGATTTAAATACGATAAACCACGATCAAGCACGATAAAAATAAGATTAAATACAATACACTACTATTATAATATGAATCACTACTGTAGAATACAATCGAAATTTAATCAATGTATATTCGAAATAAGAATAAATATATAATCAAATATGATCAAACAAAGATTTTAAATGAGATTAAATACGATTTAACACGATCAGATACGATCAAATACGATCAAAATACGATCAAAATATAAGCAAAACTAGATCAAATGACAATACAATGGAATCATAATAAGATTAAAATAAGATTCAATGAAAAAAAATACGATTTCAGTCTAAATAAAATACGATTATATACAATCAATATGAGATCAAACATGATTGGGATACGATTGTATTCAATCGTAATACGGTCAAAGTACGTATAAAAGACGCTTGAAATATTATCAAAATACGATCAATATACGACTCATTACGATTAAATATGATCAAAATACATTAAAACCGATCAAAACACGTTTATAGTACGTCTAAATACGAAATAATACGATCAATAATGATGATGACAATACTTTTAAATACGATTTAAATCCACTCAAACGAAATAAGAATAAAATAAAAATACGATCAAAAAAGTTAAAAAAAACATTCTAAGTAGCATGAAAATATAGTTAAAGCCGATCAATAGTCGATTAAAATGCGATGATAATGCTATCAAATACAATCGAATGACGATCAAAATACGATTGAGTATGATAAAAAAATCGTAAAAAACGATCGAAAAACAATCAAAATGCGGCAAGATACGATTGATTACAATAAAGGATAATGACTACAATACATATAAAAACGATTAAAGTACAATCAAACGGAATAAAATATTATAAAATTTGGATTAAAGACAATTAAGATAAGATCAACAACAGATGAGAATACAGATAGAAATGGGTTATAGTACGATGAACGATGATCAAATATAATTGAAATGCAATAAAAATAGGATTAATTCCGTTTTTTATACGATGTATAAATGTTTGAAATTTCAAAGAAATACGATCATATTACGATCGAATTTGATCGAAATACGATCGAAATACGATCAAGTATGATCAAACAAGATTAAAAATATCAAAATATGATTGACATACTATAAAATAGGATCAAAATACGATTGACATACGATCAAAATACAATAAAATTACGATTGAATACGATAAAAATACTATTGGAGTACGACAAAATGCGATCAAAATACGATAGAATACGATGAATATACGATTAAGATATTTTTTAAGTAGGATTACAATACGATCATATATGATGAAAATACGATCAAAGAACGATTATTATATTATTATGCGGTAGCATGAGGAATTCGAAAATTTATTGCCGAGGGTACAATTTTCGGCTATTATTTCTTGTCTCTAGCCACATCTAAGTACCACCTATTATTTAACTTATCCATTGCTTTATACACTCCTAACATTTCATCTATCTATTCCTGTGTCAGTCTCTTGAGTGGTCTTCTTCCCTCTAGTCTGCCTATCATAATTCTATACATGGTTTTTTGAATTTTCATTCTAGCAACATGTCCAGCTCTTCGCTTTCAACGTGCTATTATTACCCAGCTTATGCTAGGATCTCTATACAATTTTCCGACCTTAAAATTTTGCAAAATCAACCATTCCCGGCTGACTACGTTATTTTTTATCCGAAAGATTGTTCTCAAAACTTATCTCTTGGGTGAATTGATTTTTTTTTCATCGGTTTTTGTGATTTCCCACGTGTGGCTTCTAAACAGCAGGACCGGTATTATAATTGTTTTATAGATACGTTTTTTTTAGATTTTTTAAAATAAGTCACAATTTCAACAGGTTACAAGCCCCATAATCACAAGCGTTTGCTGATCGTAATTTCGGTCTAGTCTCGTCCCGGAAAACATAAGTATCAATAATATGTACACGGAGATGTTTAAACTTTAAAACTTTCGTGCACATTTTTCCCTGAACACTTAGTATGGTGACACTTCGATAATGTACTCTACTGTCCATCATGTATTTAGTTTTTACTTGGATTATTTTGAGTCCTACTTCTTCCGCACATTCGATCAATATTTCTCCATTCCTTACAGTTATTTTCTTGCTGTCACGCAGCATACCTTAATCGTCCACGTATCCTAGTGTTTAAGTAGTCCTGACTCGAGTTCTCTTACTATTATATTCCTAAACATGTCGAATCACGTATTCTAGCACCAAATTAAACAATCACGGAAATAACGCGTCCAATTATTTTAAATTATCGTGTATTTGTATAGTTATGAAAGATTGTTTTTCAAGCAAACCCTTCTACTGCTATTTCGCATGCAAAAGCGAATCATAGCAACCAATTTCTTCAGAACTCTATGAAAGATCAGAATGACATACATGATCGATTTGATAATAAAGTTATACGCGTTTTTAAAGTCTATAACAAGTTACTTAATTTTCTTGGTCAACTTCTATAGTATAAAATACATTCATACTAAAATTAAAATAGGATACAATACCATTAAACTCGATCGTAATAAAATCAAAATGTGATAAAAGTACAATCAACTACGATCTAACACGTTCAAGATACGCTTAAAATACGATTACAATACAATAAAAAAACAATCAATTACGATAAAAAATACAATCGAATACGATAAAAAAAAGAATAAAATTAGAAAAAAATATGATCACATACGATTAAATACGATAAAAGAGGCTTGCATAGCGATCGAAATACAAGCAAAATACCATGCAAGTACGATTAAAAACGATTAAATAGGGTTAAAATACGATCAAATATGATCAAAAAAGATTCGATTCGATCATATTTAATCGATGTAGGAAATAATAAATAGAATATGATCAAAATATTGAATAAAAATTATGAGATACGATCAAAATCCGATCAAAATACGATCAAAAACGATCTAAAATACATCCGACTACGATCAAAATAAGATTAGAAATACGATCAAAATACGATAACAATAGGGTTAAAATATGATTAAAATATGTTTGAAATATGATCAAATTACAATCGATGTACAATCAAAGTATAATTTATTACAATAAAATAGGATGGAATTACGATCAAAATACGATCTGATATGATCGAAAAAGAACCAACTAAGACCAAAATACGATTAAATACGATCAAAATACGATAATGACACAATTAAATTCGATTAAAATAAAATTAATTCCGATCAAAATATCATTTAAATACAATCGAAAACCAAATAACACAATAAAAATACGTTCATATATGATCAAGATACAATAAAATACAATCAAAATATTGGATAAAAATGGATAAAATACGATGAGTAATACGATCAAAGAAGTTCAATATACTATCAAAATATGATCAAAATACAATGTAAATGCAAGGAATGTACGATAATATAAGATGAGACAGGTTCAAAGTACGATTAAATACGGTCAAATTATGATAAAAATTTGATTAAATAAGATTAAAGTACGATCCACAAACGATCAGAATACGATCGAAATTCGATGATTTCGGTGGGATTCGATCCAAAGATCATTGAACTGTCTCTCTACGATCGTGCTGTAGTAAGGTGGAACTGCTAGTTGTTTGAATCATTTTGATATTAACAAATTTAATTGTTTAAGTAATGTACCTAACGTTAAATATGTGGTCATGCAAATGCAAAGGAACATTCAGATTGGTCAATAGAGGATTATCGAAACAAGACTGTTCTTATCAAAGCACTCTGAATTGTATGTACGTCATATCCAAGCAGAACATACAGTTTATTTATAAGTTTTTTTACAGATTTGCGGCAATCTAAACTTGACAGGGCTGTCAGAGTAACGAACAATTCCAAAATTTTATGAAAATTTATGAGTTATTTATAGAAAACAAGTACATTACTCGTTATAACTAAAAAAGATTCATAAAGATTAAAAACATGAATGAAACGATGTAAGGAAAAAATACTTATATTATAATCCGTCTAAAGAGATTACATATTATTATTTAATAAAATTAAATACTGTAGATTATTTCTAATTTATTTCTTCATTTATATTTCGCATAAACTTTGATACATTTGTCCTTACTTTCTATTAATCGAACACCTGCAATATCACTAAAACCTCGTGAATCATAAATTTTCTATCATTTATTTAACTCAACTATTAACCGAACAATACAAATGTAATTATAGTTTGTAGCTATAAAAAAAAAAATAACTGCTGTACACATAGTAATTTTGATATGCTTTGCCTCAGTTAAATTTCTCGCCTGTATAATTAATGTCTGTTCGTGTAACAGACAGCACATTTTTGCCGATTGCGTGTATATTGATTTTGTAGACACAATTGTTCATAATAATACTTGGTAAGCGACAACTTTCTTAATTTCATTGTAAAGCATACGATTTCTTCTTTCGGTAGCTAGTTTTGCAACATTAGTAAAAGAACATTTAGAAAAATATTTTATCATATGTGTTTAACGTCGATAGCATCATGCAAGAGCCCTTATGAACACAAAATTAATAAATGACTCGTTCTCGAAATAGGCTTAATTATAGGGGCAAAAATTTTAAAAAGAGATTCCTTTTATCCCAAAGTACAACCCCTCTAACATTCATTCGATGTTAAAGTGTTTCGATTTCGTGATAATCCACCTTTAAATAAGATCAAAATTCGATAAAAATACGAATAAATACGTTCGAAATACGATCAAAATACGATAAAATAAGATAAAAAACTCTGATTAGATACGACTGTAAGACTATTGAAATGCGATAAAAAATGATCATAATACTATCAAATACGATTAAAATACGATGAAATATAATCAAAATACGATAAAAAAAATATGAGTATGATCAAAATACTATCAACATTTAATTACGAATAAATTGCAACCGGAATAAAAAGAAGATAAAAAGAACTATCAAAAACGATCAAAATAAATCGAATACTCTCAAAATATAGTCAAAACTCTATCAAAGTACGATCAATATTCATTCAAAAACTATCAAAATATGATCGAATAGACACAACAAAAGGTCAAAAATACGACCAAATACACACACACATATATATTATATATATATTTATCTCCCTATATTCTATAGTCGTGTCAACATAAATGAGCCGCAGCTCACCCTCGCTACTCCCCTTCCTCTTCGCTCGCACCCTCCCCCGCACCTTCATCTTAGCTCTCCCCTCAATCATGTAGTAATTCGTACATTTTTTTTGTGATTTTCAACCTAACTCTTTATTTATTTAGCTCCTGCCTGCACCCCCGAGCCCTATTTCCTTAGCTCCCCCCGCTCCTTTCTGCTTTTCCGCAGCTCTCCCTAACTCCCCGACAACTTATCCTCTACCTCATCTCAACTTCTTACGCAGCTTCCCCTCCACTTTCTCATCCACAGTTTCTTTAAGGTGGCTTGGGCATTTTGTACTAAAGCGGTGTGAATATCTTGAATTCAGATTTTATGTAAATAAAGTAAGCTAAATGTATTTGCGATGTAAATATATAATGGTTAGACACTTTATTTTCTAAAATATCGTCCCTTAAAACTAGGCACTTTAGCACCCAATCATATCGAAATCATCACTAAAACGACTATAACTCCGTAAGTGAAGTACAGAATTATAGAAATCATATTTGTATCCGTACTTTTTGTTGTAAAAAATCTGTTACTATTGTGAAAATTCTATGTTAACAGCTTGGATTTTAAGAAAATTGAAAGGAAAGTAATTTATCATCTACTACCCATGAGCTAATGATAATGACGAGTTTTTATAGTTATTTTTATCGATATTTTACAACTTTTAAGGCCAATTAAACATTAAGAGTTTAATGTGTTATTAAGATATATACTTATCATGATAATAAGAAAAAATATCATTCATATTCCTTAAAACCCTAGAGTACCCCTAGCTTCGTACAGCACCAAACGCCCAAGCCACGTTCGATTACGTAGTAGATGTCGATTCAATCTTTCGTGATTTTCGTCTCGATCATATTTTAGTTTACAGTCGTTTCTACTTCGAAAAATCCTCCAACGATTCTTTACATCTATTTCGAAATTTCAAATATTTTCAAAATAGTAGATTTTTCGCTCAATATATGGTGTAATAGAAGAGTTAGAATGATTTAAAAGATCATTTATTATTAAAGGAATAATAAAATGGACATATACACTCGCTGGAGAAATTTCTGAAGTCTTAAGATATGCATATATATATATACACTAGTTGGGCTTTGCCCCCCTGCGCGCTACGCGTGCCAGCCCCCCAACAGTAGATTACTGACAATCGTTTACAAATGTTCAATGTAGAAAAAAATTGGAATGGAACAATTTAATATGAATGGAATGATAGTTTAATTATTTATTACTTAAGTGAACAGTATATTGATGCATGTTATTTAGCTGCATGGCGCTTACAAGAATATCCTATTTGCGGTAGGAGCCATAGCGTAGTTATTTGCCCATTCATCTTGAAAAAAGACAAAAAATAGTATTTAAAGAAAATAAAATTTCTGAATATGTAGATAATTATAAAACACAACTAACAGAATGGTTTGATTTAATAAAATAGAAAATTTTGCTGAAAATTAAAAGTACGTCAACATTCCTGAATATTATATTTTTAATGAAGCAAAGAAACAATGAGAACAACGACAACGTTCTAGAAATCATAATGCGATCAATAGATTAAATGTTATCTCTCCAAAAGACCAAGAAAGATTTTTTCTGAAATTGATATTAAATAAAAAAAAAGTTTGTACTTCATTCGAAGATTTAAAAACATACGAAGGTAAATTATACAGGAGTTGTAAAGAAACAGCAATAGGTGTGGGTCTTATTGAACATAATTTACAAATTTGAAAAATTTTTGAAGAAGCAAGTGTTATTATGCTACCGAATCAATTAAGGAAATTATTTGCGTGGTTTTTAATTGCAGAAAATATTAAAGGTGATGATATATGGAGGAATTATGAAGTAAAATTTACTGAAGATTTCGTTGAAAATAAAAAAAATCAAGCTCTTTTACATAAAAACAGTATTTTTGAATCAGAAAATAGGTCTTGTAAAAACATCAATCTACGTATGCCAGAAAATTTTATTTTAGATGTGGAAAATAATTGTAAAGAAATTAAATACTTAAAAAAAATGTTTAATGATTTGTACCCTAAATTGAACGAAGCACAAAACTATATTTTTAGATGTATATGTAATGGAAGTAATGAGAATTGTTTTATTGATGGTCCATGAGGATCTGGAAAAACATTTTTGTAAAAAACTATAATTTATTATTTTATTTCAAGAAAAAAAGAAATTATATCTATGGCGTGGACAGGTATTGCGTCGATTCTGCTTCCAAAAGGTATGACAAGTCATAGAACTTTTGAATTACCGTTGGAATTAAATAATATTGAAAATTTATGTCTTAAATTTGAATTGAGTAGAAAAAAATTGAGAGATGTTGATATAATTATATGGGACGAAGCGTCAATGATACCGAAAAAAAGATTAGAAATTGTTGACAAAACTTTGAGAGATTTATGTAACAACGACAAACCTTTTGGAGGAAAATTAGTAGTATTAGGAGGAGATTTCCGTCAAATTTTACCAGTTATCAAAAATAGGAATATAAACATAATAATCAAAGAAACAATAAAATCATTATATTTATGGAGTTTATTTAAAATTTTTCATTTAAATACGAATATTCGATCAATTATTAAAAATTTTTCTAACATGTTGTTAAATATTGGAAACAGAATAATAAAAAAATTCGATATTCCAGACAATTGGAGAACAACAGACGTTTGCTCGGAAATGTTTGGAAAAAATTCAAATTTAATTATAAATAGTACAATATTTACTACTCATAATGAATATACCATTCTTTAAAAAATAAAATCTTAAATTATATAGAATGAAACGAAGTAACGTATTACAGTATTGACAAAGCCACATACAAAGGAGTTGATACATCTGATGATGATATTACTATTAATTTTCTCATAAAAGTGTTGAATAACATTCGGGATGGTCTTCCCCCTCATGAACTGAATTTAAAAATAGAAGCAATCGTTATGTTAATAAGAAATTCAAATAATAATGATGGACTTTGTAATGGCACGCGATTAAAAATAACAAAATTATTTAAATTTAACATTGAAGTTGAAATTATTACTGGCGAAAAAATTGGAAATAAAGTTTTTATACCTAGAATAGCATTATGTTCTAGAAGCAATACTTCTTTACCTTTTGATTTATACAGAAATTAATTTCTAATAGTATTAGCGTTTGCAATGACTATAAATAGATCTGAAGGTCAGAGTTTTGATAAAATAGGTCTTTACTTAAATAAGCCGTTATTGTCTCATGGACAATTATACGTAGCATTGTCTAGATGCAAAAATCCAATTAATATATTTATACAATTACACTCAAAAGATAACGATGGTATGAACAATGTTGTTTGGGGAAAAATTTTTAATGATGGAAATTAAATACTTGATTCATAATTAATTATTATTCTTTATAATACAATTCGTTAAAAATTTTTTTTCATTCAAATAAGGATTGAAAAGTGGAGTAGGCCCACTAATCTTGGTATCATTTAAGCGGTATAAAAAAGCTATTAAATTACTTTTGTCGAAAAAAAAACTTGAGTTATTTAAGCTAGTATAATGCTCATGCTACCAAGGCAAGTGGGGAAACCACTATAAAAAAAGCGCTCCTGAATGATTACCTCAAGTTAGAGTGGAAAAATTATTTAAATAATAATTGCCCAAATTTTTAAACTTATATATTACAAATATGTAGCTCTATTTTCCGAAAATAGTTTTTGTTTTCTCCGTTGGCAAAAGCATATGCAATACAGCAAACCTTGTATGTTTACATTATGATTAAAAGTATAATACACCTATATAGTAAATTTATAATACAATGAAAAATAGTACTAATGATATTTTGTATAAAAACATGATTCCTATTAGGAGATCTTTGCCTATGAGTGATGAGATGTAGTTTTCTAGAATTTAGAACAATCATGGTTTGCAAACACCTTTTTTTTGGCACAATGTGCATGGATCAGTTGTCCTGCCCCATTCCGGTAACAGGTTATTATCATTCTATGTACTTTATTCCGAATTACAATGGAATACCCTGTTTACAATCTTAATTAGTAAATAAGTGATCTATTAATAAACAGTATAAGCTGGTAAGTCTATTTGGTTATTTAATTGTAGGTAATTGATTTGTATTATATTTTTATTTCGTATTGTTCTTAAGTGGACGGGTCTTCTGTTATCAGTTTTATTTCTCGTATTACTAGCTGCAACGTTATATTTTTCTGCGTCTGTCTATTTGCTAAATAAGTCTTGCGGGAAAAATAAAAATGAAAAGGAGCTCTAAACGAGTGGCTTCAGCTACGTTCGATTGTTTTCGGGAATGTTCGACGATGTTAAAAAGCTTTGGTTAGAGGGTTCGTCTTTAATCGGAATAAATCGTCTGTGTTCGGCAGAGTTCGACGAGATAGTGTCTTTCGGGTGATTTCGGCCATCTTCGGAAGATCTATGAAAATAA
>JAPYYV010003472.1:0-31899 GCA_030522625.1 Copidosoma aretas
CTCTTTGAAGGCAGCGACCGATCAAGTAAAAGCTACGTCATCGTCAACAGCCAATCCTATTAGAGGCTTCACTTTCAGGCCATCAAAACTATAAGATAGTATTCTAATCATTACCTAATATAGGTGATTTCATCAATTAAAAATTAGAAGTACCAGCAAACTGGTTTTTTTTATACTTCTGTTTTGTATTTTATCTAGTCAGCTTTACATTTAATAAAGTATTGATCCAACTAGCGACACAAATCGAACGTCGACAACATAATTAGTTATAAGAAAGCCCCGTGCCCTATACTATCTCCTTTCTACCGCACACCTTGGTGACAAGTGCCAAAGTACACTGCGAAAACCAAACTCTGTCGTAGTCTTTGCGGTACAAATTCATGTAACTATTTTTTCCGTGTTCAGCAGTTCACTCTGTTGTCGGTTTACGCGATAGTGGTGAGGCAACTTCCTGTGAAGTAAGCAGCGCACATTATTATTATTAAAAAAAATAATAAATGCAAATTCGGCAATGGGCAATTTAAAGAACTGCAAAAAAACTGAAAATTCCTAGCCTATGTAGAATTTTGCAGTTCACTCGGTTGTCGGTTTACGCGATAGTGGCGAGCCAACTTCCTGTGAAGTTAGCAGCGCACATTATTATTCAAAAAAAAAAAAAAATGACTGCAAATTCGGCAATAGGCTATTTAAAGAACTGCAAAAAAACTGCAAATTACTAGTCTATGTAGGATTTTGTAGTTCCCTCGGATGTCGTCTTACGCGATAGTGGCGAGCCAACTTCCTGTGAAGTTAGCAGCGCACATTATTATTTAAAAAAAAAATAACTGAAAATTCGGCAAAGGGCTATTTGAAGAACTGCAAAAAAACTGCAAATTCCTAGCCTGTGTAGGATTTTGCAGTTCACTCGGCTGTCGGCTTACACGATAGTGGCGAGCTAACTTCCTGTGAAATTAGCAGTGCACCTTTTTATATTGTTTGATAAAAAAATGCAATATTGGGATTTGGACTGCAAAATAAATGCAAAAAAACTGCAAATTCCTGTGCTATGTAGAAAGCAGTATTGTAAAAGTGGCGAGCCAACTTCACAGACGTACACAAAATTCATTACATTTTTTAAGAAACTCATTTACATTTGCTTTGCACAAAATTTAAAGTCATTTGGAGCAATGCTTTTTTTTCTCACGTTAACGATATCTTATAAAATATTAGAAGCTATGTTACATTTTTCTTTCATATTCCACCTATAGTAATATTTATAGAATGAATGTAATCTTTGAGAGCATCAGGCAGAAAGGAGATTTAATACTTCAGCGAAGGTAAGAGAGTTAAAAGTTATAGGAATTTGCTCATATACACCATAATGCGGATGCTTTATTTTTAATAAAAATATTAAACTTATACATAATTCTCGTCAACTTTCTTAGGCAGAAAAAAGAAGAGTACATGTCATTACTAAGTAATATTTGATACAAGCTGTTGAAATAGTGAAGTAATAATAATAGTAAATATAATAGTAGTGATAACAGTACTAATATTAATTATGATAAAAACATGATTACAACAAAAATGTTTATAACGTTTCTTACACGAAGACCATCGCGAATATATTGGAACAATGATTTCTCATCAATTTTTATGCTATCTTCAGTTTCTTGATGGCTACATTTATTTTAGATACGGTTTCTCACGTTAATCTAAAAACATCGAAAAAATAAATGTATTAAGAAAAACCAGGTATTTATATTCGATCAAATAATAATAATAATAATAATAATAAAAGAAATGAAATTGAATTCCATCCCCTTGATGACAACCGTAGACGTACGCTCTACCCCCCCTCTCTTTCTCTCTCTCTCTTTATCTCTCTCTCTCTCTCTCTCTCTCTCTCTCTTCTCTCTCTCTCTCTCTCTGGCAAAGTAAGGTAGGTTTTTAATTTTTAATCAATATAATTGTTTAATATTTGTGTAGCGATTGTATCCAACAAAATAACTTTATTACTAAAAATAAATATAAATAATACTTCAGAAACCATCAACATGGTAATTACTATTTAATAAAACTTAATTAAAAATTTCAACATCAATGAATTGAATACAATGAATTAGTTATAAATGTATTTCATGAACTATATCACTCCCTTCTGCAATGCAAGAACTAATACTTTTAATTATAGGCATGGTGATTTCAGATGTTCGATTATCTGAAACTGTCGAAACATCATGTTGATACGTGAGTTAAAAAATGTATCATTTTGAAAATGTATTATAAAAACGTATCATCTGAATAATGTATTATAAAACGTATCATCTCAATAATGTATTATAAAAACGTATCATCTCAAAAACGTACTATAAAAACGTATTATTTTACGATACAAAAAAAACCACATCTGTGAAATTATTGAAAAAAAAAACTTTTAACAATGCAGAAAAAGAAGTGATTAAAAAAATTGGTTTTGTTGATAAATCATCATTAAGATCACACTGAACACAAGGACATTGTATATTAACAAATATTTGTTCGCACTTGTTTCCCTTTTTGTTCCACATTTCGCTATTACTGTTATACTCTTCGGAAATCGAAACATTGTTGTGGTCATTTTTTATCTCTATATTATCCAGGCCAAAACTTAGTAAGTTGTTACAGGACCAAAATACCATTAGACACGCACAAAAAAAATATATTTTATACTCGTAATACATTCTTGGGATGATACGTTCTTTAACTCTCATTCAATTGTATCGCTGAGAAAGCTACGTAACAGTTCCCTTGGTTTCTTACTTAAAGCTTGAAGGGGTCAAACTCGTGATAAGCTTAATTTGATTTAGTGGAAATTTTTTTCAAGACAAATATTTTCAAGTATCAATGTTTAAACAACACAGTGAACAAAATTACTTACGTATGGTTGTTTACTGCAAAATTTTTTTCGTTGCAAAATACAGACCACACTCAAATACATTCTTGTTCTCATATATAATACTCGTTTTAAATTTGTAAATGTAGGAATAACTTACTGCCCTTACCCTACCTCCTCCCTCGTCTTGACCTTGATAGTCGTAGGGTTTATTCGTGAATACCGTTTTTTAAGCTCTAAGGTTGGTATTCACCCCCGCTTTGCTTAACTAACCATCTGAATGTTCACAGTACGTAAACATAATCAGTAGGCTGATTGCTGATGTTAGTGGAAAAAATTCGTGACAACATGCTCCAAAAGAACAATCAGCTGATTAACCATGCTCATGTACTATAAACACACGGTCGATTAGTTAAGTTAAGGTCGGGCTACGTACTAACCTGAGAGCTGACCAAATTGTCATTTTCAAATAGAGCCGTAGTTTTTTCCTTTACCCCTCCCCTTTTATTTGGTGATGTAGCTGCTGCACAGCCCTCTTGAGTCACTGTTCAGTCGAAGGAATCCTGAGATATAAGTAATTGATTATATGTATTTTATTTTTTACACCCAAACAAACCCCCGTATAATTTTTTTTCTTTTTATCCAGAAATGTGTTTTGTAGTATATGAAATAAAAATACATTATTTAAAAAAAAAGTCTGTGTGAGTGTATATGTGTGTTAGTATGCATGTAATCAGTCATATCTCAGAAACTCTCCTAACGATATTATTGATCAAAAAGCGGTTTTTTACTATTTTGGGAGTAAACATTTTTTATTTTGATTTTTGAAATAGTTTTATTTAATGGTCATTATAATTGCTTTATTTGATGTATTGAATTATTTTTTCACGCTATTTTGTTCATTTTTTATGCAAGAAATAATAAAATTTGTGTGGATAATATGTTATATCTTAGAATCCCATGGACAGATTTTTATTACCCAAGATAACAATGGGTATTTTATTATGCCTACAGCAGTTAAATAATGATAAGATGGTAATGTTGCTTATTCATGTTTGCAAACAATTTTTTTTATCTTAAAAAATAAAGTTTTCTCTTTCTCGATTGATAAAGTTATGATTCGAGCTAATAGATAATTCTATCTTGTAATGCATAAAAATGACTTTATTTACTCTTTACAATTGTAATACACGATCTTTTTACAATTATAATATTAAGGAACTATGATTTTTATAAAGTATTTCTACAAGTTGGGTAAAAAAACTAAAACCTTATTTCCAAAGTAATTCTATAGTACAGAGCATAGAATTAGTTTGTTTTTCTATTTTAAATCATCCTAAAACGTTATTTCATTTTGTTTTTTTATTAATTAAGAGCAAAAGACCTGTTTTTGAGGATACTTTTTGCTAATTTATTGACAGTGATTTTTTCCTGTGTTAAGCAACAGAATCAGTTTTTAAGTAAGTAAAAGCAACAAATTAGCAACAAAATAATATCCTAAGAATGAATTTGTTGCTGTTGCTCTGTCTTTTCGAGCCGGGATTGTAAATAGTAGAACGTCATCTATTCCAAATGATCGTCTATTTTCTTTCGTGTAGAGTTACAAAATCAGTTATCAAGTAAACTTGGAGCAATATAATAATATACAAAGAATGAAATTTTTGCTTTCGTAATTTCGCTTTCAGCTGTAGTGGGTTATTTTTCTGGAGTTTTTTATTCGTTAATCGTTTTTCTAATTTTTAAACAGCAAGAAAGTATTTGTTGCATGTCATATACATTTCTATAGATTATGAATTTTACTATTGTCTTTGGATTAGGTTATACTATACCTCACCTTTCACTTGTGATTTGGGTTTGACGTGATAAGCAAAAAATTAGCAACAAATACTGTTATAGTTGTACTAGCATAAGTTTTCTAACACTGAGGAGCACTCTACCCTTTTTTGTGGCTACGCTAAGATTTTTGAAGTTATGCTTTTATAGGCGCGTTATGCAGGGGAGTAAATCAATGATTTAAACATTCTCTCTCTATATATTAATCAATCGTTTGTGCATAAGCACAGAATCCGTTGAGAGCGGGTAAAGAAGCAAAGAAAAACTTCTAGTCCTTGTTGACTAGTAGAGCAACGTTTCGTTGGACTTAACGCCAACTTCGTTAGGCTCACTTCATTAGAAAGAAACAAAAAAATTATTATAATCTATTAGTAGAATTGAATAATCTATTTAACTAAGTAGTAATTATGACATTATCAATTAAGTAGCACAGGAATTAAAATTATATAAATATAAACGTACATCGTATCGCCATGACGGTTGTTCGCAGAGTGTGTGATTATGCACATACAATTGATTGATATATTGGAAATATGGAGAGCATGATCGAATATTCGACATCAAACAACATTCTCTCTCTCTCTTTTTAAAATGTGAAACTGGAGTGAATTTTAAATTCCTAAAAAAACACTTTCCATGAGATTCAATCTCACGATCTCTTGCATGCGAGCCGAGCACCGTATTCATTAAGCCACAAGCTATCTTTTTAAGGCGTAATCTGTCACTGCCTCTTATATTGTGGTTCATAACTTATTTTTAATTAAAATTTGTATTTCCTGTTCATTAAATAATTTTTTTTATTACAAGCACTTATTACTAATTATTCATTTAATTAAATTATTTTTTACAAATCTTTAAAAGCAAAACTTTACATTGTTTTATCGTATGTACAGGCATAGGAAAAGAGAGAAAGAGAGAGAGCAACCCCCTTTTTTATTATTGGTTCATTCACACGAAGTTCTATGAATGAGTTATTTGATTTCTATTGCATATTATTCTTTCTAAATTTTTGAAGTTAAGCAACATAAGTAGATCGGTGAGCGCTTGACTCTTACCGTTCATCTAGCTTGAGATTCTGCCACATATATACTATTTTTTTTTTTATATATATTATAGTGCGTTGACCACCATTTAAGGGAATTTGAAGCACTTACTTTATTCATCTGTATTTTTATAATTACATTACATTGCATACTCGTTAAAAATTAACATTGTTAATGGTTGCAGAGATTTATATATTCCTTAGGATAACACTTTTTGTATTTCATCGCAGTATAATCGCAGATACAATATATCACGTAGTCGCAAACAATCGTACGCATTACACGCTTTCTTCGCAGTAGTTGAATCGGTAATTGGTTGTTACGGTGGGGTATTTAACGTTGGTTTTCTTTCGGAGTTATATATGGGTTCTTTTCCCGAGCCAGAACACACAGAAAAAACTAAGTGCTTTGACCGGGATTTGATCCCTTGACCCCTAGAACTGCTGTGTTTCCAGGGCTAGTGCTCTAACCGACTGACCCAACGAAAGCTCTAGCATATATACTTACATAGTCAATGTATAGTGCATTATGTATACCGCATGTTTGTGTGTGCGTACATACGTGTGGATGTCTGTGCAAATGTGTGTGTGGGTGCTCATAAAAACACTTGTTGCTTTTCTTTTTAAATACAGTAAACAATTACCAAATATTTTTCCATGCTCGGCAGATCGATGCAGACGCCAAAATAGTACATTACGCCACTAGGGCACAAAGTACGAACATGAGCGCCCGAAGGGCGCACTTGTTTTACTTTTGTGCCCGAGTCTCGTATATTAGTTTTCTGCCGAGGGCGCAAAGTGCAATTTTGCGCCCGTGGGCACACTTTGGGCCCGCGAAAATACTTGGCGCCCTAGGGCAGAAAAATTTTTTCTGCCCGTGGGCGCAGTGGTTTCAAGGTTTCAAGGGCCCAAAGTGGGGCCTGAGGGCGAAAAGGTTCTGCTGCACTTTGGGCCCATGGTAAGAAAATTTATTTAAAGGGTTGGTATTATGAATCAACCTTAAACTATTTGAAAATATGCGATATAAAAAAAAAAACAATTCCTATGGGTTTTATAAAAGCAAAAAAAAACATGGCGGAGCAAAAATAGAGAGGTGTTGGTTGATGAAAAAACATAACCTTAATTTTCAGTGTTTTGGATGTATCTACATCGAATTATTATAAAAAATTTTGAAAAAAATTATAGCATGCTTAGGAAATCATGACAAGTATTCAGAAATAATTATTTTCGGATTTGTGCACACATAACTTCGGAATATTCGAAAATACGCAATATATTGAACAGAAAGCCAGATAGGCTAAGAATAACAATTTTCACGGGTGTTCTAAAGGCTGAATAAACATATCGTCTCACAAAGAGAAAGGTTTCAGTCAACGTTACGCTATAACCTCAATTTTCCTGATTCTGGATTTATCTTAGTAAAAAAGTGGTAAAAAAGTAGTGAATAAAATTTCGAATAAAGTTACAACCCGTTCAAGATATGAATACGAATGCGTACAAATTATTCCACTATGATTTTATGACAGCACAACCTTTGAAAAACAGAAAATACGCTATTCCTCGACGGGTAAGCACGATAGGTCGAAAATAACAATTTTTACAAATCAATGCAGACATGCATACGTTATTTAGAAATTACTTTTTTTTATAGTGTTTAGAAACAACAAAACTTGAATTAAACTAACGTTTCTGAGTTGCTTTTGTTTTAGAATAAATTCATTGCATCTCATGCATAGTTATTTTTCTGTCCTGCCATTTACGCACATGACGTCCATCTTCTCTCTATCACTCACTCGCCCTCTCTTTTAATACATTTGTACACATACAATAACGCTCGCAGTTCTTACTTCTGCGGTGTGTCACACGTGACGTACCCAATTTTTTTTCTTCACTCGTAAATAAGGTAATTTTTTTTAGTTAAGTTTGCCTACATTCACTGGGGCAAGAGTCCAGTCGTCCACCGTACAATTCTGCACATGCACTCTACAACATTTTCAGCCACTATGAATAAAAAGCGACATAAGTGCCTTTGTAGAGTTGTCCCGTGCAGGACTGGACCCTTGCGTAATTGTAACATATTTTATTAAAAATATGTTAGTCATTTATTTTATATGATTAAATAAACATTTGTCAATGAAGCTGGTTATTTATTATTTTCTTAATCTTCTTTTAGATATAGATATAAAGCGGGTAGTATCTTACTAGCAAGCCTGGACGCACGTCGTGCCATGGCTTTACTCTGTACTCCTTCTATCTGCATAACATATTCTTTATCATTGAACATTTATTAAATATTAAAATATTCATTGAAACCACACCTCATTAAGGTGGCTCATCACCCCTGTACAGCACATATTTTGAATATTTTATAATAAATGTTTGGATAAGTTACAAAAAGTGTCAATTAACTCAATTATAATATAGCTAGTGATAAATATGCTGTATTTTCATAAAATATTTTTGTTCAATTTTTTAGATACGGAAGCTTGGAAAAAAATTCAATAATTTACTTTAATCTTTTTTAATTCACATCTGATTTTCAATTCTTTGGGCTCATTATCTTCCTTGAACGAATCTATTGGAAGTCATCAGGGAAAAGATTGCAAAAGCTTCGATAGGTTTCCTAGAAAATTCAATTGTTCACTTATTTTTCGTATTTCTATGTAAACAACTGAATTATTTGGGAAACCTCTCCGAGCATTTTAAATTTTTTCCGTAACGACTCCCAATGTATTCGTTCAAGAAAGAGTATGAGCCCGAAAAATTGAAAATTAGATGTAAATTAAAAAAGACTAAAGTAATTTATTGAATTTGTTTTCAAGCTTCTGTATCTGAAAAATTTAACAACAAAATTTCATGAAGAAATTGTATGATATTCAGCACTAGCTATATTATTGTCAGGTTTATTGATACTTTCCATAACATTTAATAAACAGTTATAATAAAATATTCAAAATATGTGCTGTACACGGGTGACTAGCCACCTTAAAGAATATCCTCATTCCAACGATTATTGCCCTTGAATACAGCGAATTGGTTCTTTAAAATATCGTTTTGTAAAAGCTATATCTACACTCACATATTTTCGCCAAAGAAGTATAACTTCATACTTGGGTGCCCAAGCACCCACTGACTCGTTTTTTTTTTTATGTACACTTTGTGCGTGAATCGGCACAGGTTTTTTTTAACCTTAGATGTAGAAGCATATTTTTCAAGCAACAAAATAGCAACAAATCATGGGTCCCATAAACTTCCAAAAATATCATGAGTTTTGGAAAAATCGTCAAGTTGGCTAGGCTAACTTCATATCAAGCCAGCATATCCATTGTTTCTCAAAAACGGCAAGAGCAACGAAATCAGCTTCTGGGCAACTAATTAGAAACAAATTATGGTGTGATTAGTTTTCTGGCTTTATGATGTAGCTCCCTAGCCTAATAGACATGTAACAAGCCACTTGGGCAAAGCAGCATTTTGTACACTGAGTTAGTTTTTTAAAAAATGCTTTATGTAAAGAAATTTTGTGGAAATAAAATTTTGTTTTCGTGGTTAAATTAATCTCAATATATTCCTAAAAGATAATAACCCAAATATGTAAGTCGCATGGATAAAAAGCAGCTCAGCAGTAGTGTTCTTGCACAATTTGGTCTCAAAGAACATGTTCACAGAATTATGTTGAAGAAGTTAGCTGAACTTTAAACCGGCACGAACTTTTCTTTACGGCTTCGTTAATCGTAATGCAGCAGACAATTTGGTTCGTCGTGACAAACAAAGAAGCGGTAAATTAGCGGCAAAAAATAAAGGCCTTTATAAAATGAAAATTACTATTCTTTTATCATCGATTATGCAACGCAATATGGTCCAGAGAAATGATGCAGGGAATATATTTATAGCATGATTAAAAATTGGCAAATACTTCCAAGCATCAGCTTTCCCTGATTCGGATAGTGGCTGTGCTAGCTTGATGTCAAGCTAACGCCCAACCGATTTTTAGGTTTTCAGAAGCAGCAAGAAAATTAGTTTTGCAGTCACAATTTAGCAGTCAATCAGCCTCACCGGCAAATTATGAAAGCGTTTGCAGACATAAAAACGCAGTGCTATGGGAAAAACAATTTTTGACTGTTAAATCACGCTTTACTGGTCATACAGGGTAAAAAATCGGTACATCGACCATAAGTTAACGAGCGGAAAATTATGCCGTTGAAGCCATACCCTTAGCTGTACTAGTTTTCGTTAGTCTCTGTACCAGCTTGACGTCAATCGGGAAATTAGCAGCAAATTATACCGTTGGAGCCATGTCCCTAGCTTTACTAGTTTTCGAGATTTCGTTAGTGGTGTGCTTGCTTGATGTCAAAATGGCACGCAACCGATTTCTTGGCTTTCTGACATGGCAACAAAATTGTCTTCAACGTCACAATTAAGCAGCAAAGTAGCGGCAAAGTATGCCGATGAAGCCATGACCCTAGCTGTACTAGTTTTCCAGATTTCATTGGTAGCTATGCTAGCTTGATGTCAAGCTGGCGTGCAACCGATTTCAAATCTTTGTGACACAGCAACAAAATCGGCTTTACCGTCACAATTCAGCGACAAATTAGTGGCAAATTATGCCGTTGGAGTCATACTTTTCAGTGTCCAGGATCTTGTAAATTCATTAGTGGCTGTGCTAGCTTGTTATCATGCCAGCACACACCTAATTGCTCGGCTTCCTAGTGCAGCAGATAATTTTGTTTTGACGTCACAAATTAGCAGCAAGTTAGCAGAAAATTATGTACATAGTTTTGTTGTGGCGTGCTGACATAGCTGTGCTAGCTTGAAGTGGGTCAAGAACATATCACGAGAAGCTTGCAATACATGTACGCATTTAACGTTGGATAAACGAATTTTTCTATCTCTGAGTATTTACCAAGAACGGCTCTGTCTGACACATAAGTCCGCGTACGTGCGAAAGTTTCAATTACCCTTTTTGAGACTACCTATTATTGGACGAAACAAAAATTGATATGTTGTATTCTTCCAGGGGCCAAGTCTTATTTAATGCATGATAAGGTTTTACTGCATATAGTCCGAATAGACTGGACAAAATTTTTTTAAAGTGGTATCATGTGTTTAAAATGTAATTGTTTACAAAAAAATTATGGTTTCAAAAACTTTTTTCCTGTTGTGTAGGCCCATGTGTCAGTGTAAACATGCATGCAGGGGATTTGGAAGAACGAAAATAAACAATTATAGAAAATACTACAAGATTTGGACTTGCGTCGCGGCAGCCGTGGAGTGCACATGTGCGCATCGTCAGTCCAGGGTTAAGTAAGGCATTAACAACTAAAAGCGCAGGAAAAAATAGGCAAGGCATACATCAACGACATTAGGAGAGAGAATGTTTAGTAAAAACTGATAAAGTGAGTATTGTAAAGTGTAAACAAGAGGTAAGAAGTCAGAGTGAAGCTGAGGTTAGGGAGCCGAGACACGAGAATAGCAAAAATGCCGCCAAAGACTAGAAGCACAGTCGTCACAAACAACACCACGCTAGATCAGTGTCGTATAACAGTAAGTAAGGAAGATTATAAAAAAGTAATAAAAAAACAGATTAGAGCAGTTAAATATGAGATGACTAAGAAGATACGAGAGGTTCAAGAAGAAGCAACTAAACACATAAACAAGCTGAAAGAAGATCTGCTTGGTTTACTGTCTGAAGAGCGTAAAAATTGCGAGATTAGAGAGGCAGGTCCGTTACAAAGAGTAGCCCAAAGAAAAAGAGGGAAGAGAGAAGAGAAAAAATAACGTGGTACTTAAGGGTGAGCAATTTAGTGAAAGAAATGTGAAAGAGAAAGTGATGATCTGAAAAAAATATGAAAGTGGACACAAAAGTCGTTTCAACAAGAAGACATTTTTTGTTAAGAACCACACTTCTAGGTCCTAATATTCGTTTAAAAATCAAAATATGTCCCCTTAATATTAAAACAGTTCTTTTTCTATATATTCTCTATTCCTTAAAATTAAGTTTATTTTATGCTTCTAGCTGATTTTTTGTTCGATATTGATCTATAAGCATCTGCTTTGTATGTTCAGAATGCTCCACGCGTAACACAGTGTCAACCCAATTTTTAAAACTTCTCTATTGATTGTATCGAATGCTGTTTTGACGTCTACAAAGACAGCATACAATTTATTGCCACCTTGCTTTAGTTTATTCTCAATTAAACTGTATAGTACAAAAATATGGTACCTTTATTATTCTTTTTTCTCTAAAGCCAGCTATTTTTTTACTCTTTTAACAATTATGATTACTAATGTCTTGTATACTTCATTTAATAATGCAACGCCAATGTAGTTTTTAAGGTCCTCTTACTCCTCCCTGCCTGGTGATTCGGGTAGATTTTTGCTATTTTTCATCCTTCAATAATTTGTTTTCCTGCCATAGAACATTAAGCATGTTTGGTCATGCAATCATTCAAATCATGGGAAGATTTATAAACATTCCCCTACAATTTCACTGACTTCTCTGGATTTTCTGCTTTTTTATTCCATAGAATTTTCTAAAATTCAATAATCGATATATTCTTGTCAAAATCTTTCCAGACTTTACTGTTGATTTCTCTACTTCTTTATTTATTTTCCATTTAACGTGCCTCATTTTTGTCTCCTAACAAATTTTTAAAATGATTGTCTAACTTCACTTTATTTAATCACATTTATTTATTTTTGGGTCAAATAGGGTTGTTGCGTAAATTTTTTTTTTAAAATCAATTGGGTACATCAGGTAGGATATTAAAAAATATTTGACACGTATTTTTTCTTTTTTTATATAAATGAAAACTAATAAAGATATACCGTATAAAAGTGTCGCGTGACGTCATACCTGTAGTCGATTGTGCATTGGATTTTATACAGGTATGACGTCATACAGCCCCCACTCCTGAACTCTAATACGCTCTATCTTTAGAAATTTTCGTTTATATGAAAAAAGAAAAAATAACTGTCCAATATTTTTTGATAACCTACCTGACGAACCAAATGGAATTTTTCATGCAAGGACCCTGTTGCAAATTGCTCTCGAAAAATTATTTTAATTTTTCATTTCCGGCACTTAACTTAGTTTTTCATCGGCATTTTTAATTATATGAACCCCGATGATTTCATTTAATTTTTATTTTCTAGTATTAAATTAAATTTTTGTTCTCCTTTTCTTTTATTTTTTCTCTTCTAATACTATCGTTCTAAGTTTTTCTGATACCTGTGTAATTAAATTAAGCAACCTTTTTTTTCTGATACCTGTATTATTTTTCTGTGATATTAATCTTACCTTGGTTAATTATTTGAGCTAAATAGTTCGCATCGAGATTTTTGTACATACAAATAAATAAGTATGAAATTGATAAAATAATTTATGATCATATTATTGAGTATTAACAATCGCAAATAAATGTAACTATTCACTATTTGTCTGTATCAAGTCCATCTATTTGCCCCCTGGGCTGTGTGAAAAAAAATATGGAAAGGTTAGATTATATGAATATGTATTTAAACATTTTTAAAATATAATTTTTAAGTAAATTTATTTTTATTCAAAAATTTAAAAAATAGATGAAAAAATCAGCTCTAAATATGTAGCTCAAAATTTTTTGAATGTAAGGTTTTTTTTAAATTTATTGTTATTCAAATAATTTAATGTAATAAGAAGTGTAGTATGACGTACGGTAGCTAGAGGCTCTTGTAACTTCGCGCCCTAAGCTCAGTGCCTGCGCGCACATGCGGACCAACCCGCAGTCCTGTACCGCCTAGGTACTAGTAGGGAGACTAAGCGACTCTCTCTCTCCTTGTTCGACCAGCGAGAATAACACCTCGTGCACGTCTGCTATCTCGTATAATCACTAATGAAAGGGTACGTTGTTTCAACTCGCGGGTATTTATTTCCTCAGCACCCCCAAGCTCCGCATTTCCCACATAACAGGGAGTTGTAGATAACCCGACCCTTAAATTTTTGGCGCTCGACGTAAAGGCGTAAGTTGTGCACGACAAAAAAAAAATTTTTTTTACGTTTTTGTTTCGGGTAGCACCCATAGTGCAGTGCGTTTAAAATAAAAAAAAAAAACGTGAGTGAAACAAACAGTGAATAGCGGGCACGTGACTAGTGATTATTAAGAAACAGTGAAAAGAGGATACACGTGTCTAGTGATTGCTGAAACGAGCAGCGAAAAGAGGACGACCGTGGCGATTAATTGGGGAACTAACGGCATCGAAACATCCAGGAGGCAAATATCGCCAGGAAGTCAAACGGGGGATAGAAAGGAGACGGAACTATCCCACGCTACGCACCATCGGAAAGAAATATTTTTGATAAAAGGGACCGACGTGGCCACTGGGATGCTGATTACAGTCCTGGTTGTGGCAGCAGTCTAAGCAAGGTAGAAAAACAAAAATAATAATTATAATAACAATAAGTAAAGCAACATGACAAAGGATAAGAAAAAGTGAGAGAATCCAGGCTCCAGGAAAATTGTGTAAATTGTCTCCCTATCGCGATCGAGGTAGAGCATAAAATATATAAGAAAAAAAGAAAAGAAAGAAATACAGGGAAAAAATGATTTAATCGAGAACGTTACGGCAATGGAGGGCAAAAGGTGGAAAAATGCAGAAGTCATAACGGACGGCAAAGTATAGTTAAAATTTTGTCACAACTCCGACGCGGTACAAGAATCAGGTAAGTCGAATAGAATGACCAGGGACTTAGTATAAAAGATCCTTACAGGCATGAAAACAGTCATGTTGAGGGACGAACGTAAAAAAAAGGACGATAGTAAAATATTACAAGAGGTTACGAGAGTGGGGAGGAAGGGGATGACTCAGATGCGGGAGATGCTTCCGGGACCGCAGAGAGACGGAGGCATAGCACAATAAGAAGGGACTCAGAGTTACCGCGGAGGTATTCGGAAAGGGAAGGGGAAGAAAGTAAAAGGGAAGCGCACAGCACAGATAGAAGAAAAACTACGCTATTGCGGGGGCTTACGAGCCTCGAGGAAGATAAGAGGAGAATGGAGTGGCCAAAAGGTATGCAAATCCGATAGCATAGACACACAGAGCGCGAACAGGGAAGATAGACTGTAGACGAGGTAACGAACCTAAGTGCCAAAAACGTCAGATTGCCACAGAGACATGAACTTCGCGAAAACCGATGTACGGACTACCAGGGGAGTATCAAAGGGAAAGGTACTATTCTATCAAGGAGTTAAGTTGGATATTACCGACGATACCAATGTTTACAGGGGACCCATTGAGTCTCACAGCATTCACCAGAGTGGTTAGGGCAATAGGCTGGAAGGTAGACGAAAGAGACGTCCTTATTTGCGTGCGACCTTCTCAAGTAGGCTAAATGGTCGTGCAGCGGCTCATTTAAGCGACAGGATGACTCAATACGAGTCAATACAAGAGTTTCTCAAGGAACTCAAGTAAAGATATGGGGCCATTAACAGCGCAGAAACATCGATGGCAAAAATTCGAACGGAACAACAAATGGATGGCGAGACGGTAGAGCAGTACTCAAATAGAGTACAAGGGTTATTTAATAGGGCAACGGGACTGCAGGACGCAGATCCAGAACTTTCAGAAGCATTGCGACGAGAACTAAAAATAAACATACAGAAAGAGGTAATTACACAGTACATATTAGGACTCAAGCCCCCTTATAATCACAAAGTTTCGCAGTACAGGCCAGCGACGCTAACCAAAGCTATCAAATAGCATTAAAATTTAAAGACATGGTAACTGTGAAGCCACCTCGGTCAAGTATCGATAGAGATGCTAGAAGAGAGAGGATCTCCGCATCCGTACTGTGGTAGAAATGAGCACGTAGTAGAAGAACGTCGCTCATTGTGGTACGATGTAGAAAACGGGCGGCTTGTAAAAAAAGGTCGTGGAGAGGAGACCAGAGGGCCTTACAGTAAGCGGCACAAAAATGAAAGTGACGGAAGGGATGGAGGAAGAACATGTGCCCCAATGACGACCGGAGAATATAACAACAGGGGCTAGATAATTTAAAATCAGGGCGAAAACGGACCCAGGGATTATAGCTTTATCAGTAAGGCTCGTGGGATGGATTATCCAAGAAAAAATTATAATTACGGCAGATATGGAGGGATTTTGAAAGGGGATATGATTATCGAGGAAATAGCAATAACGGATATAACAGGCCGAATGACAGAAATTACGGATGAAGGGACAACAATAGTAGTAACATCTCAAGTAATTACAACTGGAATAATAATGAGCGTTACGAACGGGAGTGCACAAAAAGTACACAGGAGACGAGGGCGGCTGAACCAAGACAAGATGGGTTGCCTCGTACACAGGGGCCGAATTTTCAGAACGATCTTGGAGTACTCCCCCAACATCAAGCATCAGGAAAAAGCGGCAATATGTGGTAGTAGGAAGCAAAATATAATTGATGAATATTATATAATCGAAGAAAGGCAGAAAAAGAGAAAAAACTCTTTCAGTCGGAAAGACGGGCAAAGGGGAATAGCAAGCACAAAAACACAGGTTATGAGCAAGTCGATACAAATCGCAGGCAATAAAGAAAGATAATAAGAAGAAGTCGGCAGAAAAGGAGAAAACGAATGATGTACCAACAGTGCTAATAAACTACGCAGCGGTGGGGCGCAGACCGCTGACAGTAATACTAGAAAGTGCTGATTTCCGACAGCAAAAATCGGATTTCTATGCAGATACAGGGGCTGAAATCTCGCTGCTAAAAGGAAATTATATTAAAGAAAATGTGTTATTAGATTAAAACTTAAAGGTAAAAATAACTGGAGTAACTCATGGAGAACGTGAGACGAAGGGCACGGTAGACGCAATTATCTACGGAATGAAGTGCACCTTCTCTATAGTCCCGCAGGATTTTCTGATTTAAATAGATGGAATCCTCAGGTGGAACATGTTTAAAAAGCACAATGCTGAAATTAGTGAAAGAGAAATAGATTTAGTCTAGGTAGTGTAGAAATACCGCTGAAGACGGCAGAATATTTCGAGATAGCAGCGAAATCCAGACAGGTTATTTATGCGAGGGTCAAGGAAGGATATGAAAATATACGAGAGGGATACGTACCACTTTAAGACGTAGGAGAATACGTAAATTTTGGAAACTTTTATGGCACTAATGCAGAGGGTAAAATATATGCGGAATGTGTGAACTTTTTAAACAAAGCAAGGAAAGTTATAGTACCGGAGGTTGACCTAATAGAGTGCGACACAGCAAAAGAAGTAAAAAGGGTAGGCGACGTGGGGGACGGCAACAGGAAGGAAAGTGCATTTGTGGGCTTGCTATAAGAAAACGAATACGACGAAGAAGTAGAGAAAAGACGGTACAAGCCGAAATACAAGAGTGCTGACGAGGAAAAAAGAAAACGACACATATGCATAAAAAGAAGGTGATTTTAAAAATATTGATGAAAGGATTGAGAAAATAATGACGTTGGTTGATACCGAGGGCTGTTACGAAGAAGAACTACAGCACGTAAGAAGATTGATAGCGGTAAATCCGTTCGTATTCGGTTTGAACGGGGAGCCGTTCAAAATATCAAATTTAATGGAGCACAAAATTGAGACTACAACAAATGAGCCAGTTGTAGTCAGAAAATATAGATACCCACAGGCTATGAAAGAAAACATCAGAAGAGAAATCAAATAATTAATAGATTTGGACGTGATAGAATCGTCGAAGTCTTCGTATAATTCAAATATATGGATAGTGCCTGAACTACCGGGACTGAATGGCGAGAAGAGGTGGCGATTGGTTACGGATTTCAAGCAGCCAAACGAAATAACAGTGAGAAACTGTTACCCGCTACCCTTTTAAAGCGACATATTGGAGCACTTAGCGGCTGCTAAGTACATCACAGTAGTCGCCTTGAAGAGTGGCTTTCACCAAATTAAAATTCGGGAGGAGGACGCACACAAAACATCGTTCTCGGGACCTGACGGCCACTACCAATATAAAACAATGCCGATGGAATGCTCAGAGTCACAGTGCTAACACACGTAGATAAAACTAAGAAAGCATGCGTTATAAGAACCCAATAATCAGATATGAAAGAAATCAACAATGGGATGGACGGTAGAAAATTTTAATAAAGGAGCGAATAAATAAAATTAAAATAAACCAAGTAAAAGAGCACGTAATGTTGCGAGCGTGGCCTTCGGACGGCTCGCGGGAAAGCAAAAAGTTGTTGTTTAAAGTAGTCAAAGAGAGGTCATCTATCGAAATTAATGAACGAAATAATAAATTGTATGTGTAATTAACTCGTAAGCGTGGTCTTGAGACGGTTTAAATGATAAGTACACATTCAAGGGTATATAGATAGTAGCAAAAATAAATAAACAAAAAAACACAGAGTATGTATATAAGTGCAAGTATATTAGGAAGACGATCAATAAGCAGAAGTACAGAAAAACGCATGGGTTGTTAAGTAAAACGCAAATCAAGTAGGCAAGCAAGGTGGAAATGCAGAGTGACGGTGGGTGGGTTATGTGGAATGCCCCACAAAAATAACTATATAATATAGGTAGATATAGACACAGTTTTGTCTATCTTATTAGATATTTTTTTCATCATGCAATACTTGATCATATTCAAAATACTTTGTGTCAATCTGTCATGTATTTCGAACGACAAAGATTCAGTAAAAATATCTGCCTGCTGTTCTTCTAATTAAATCCATCATATCTTTATTTTTTCTCTGAATACATATTCTTTAAGGTGGCTAGGGCATTTGGTGCCGTACCAAGCGAGGGGCACTTTAAGGTTCCATGAACTATGAAAATTTTTTTTTTTTTATTTTCACGATAATTAAATATTCAAACTACATATTCAAATTCAAGAGATTAATTGGCCTCAAAAGTTGGAAAATATCGATAAAAAAATAATAAGAACTTATCATTTTCATCTGCTTATGCGCATGAGACGATCATCATTTTTCTCTTAATTTTCTTAAAATCAAAGTGGTTTACAAATGATTTCCACAATTCTAAAATATATCTCATGAAAAAAGGTACAAACACAATTTATATTTGTGAAGGTTTGTCGTTTACTTTTAAAGTTATAGTCGTTTAACTTATAATTCCCATATGACTACCTGTTTAATTAGTGAGTTATCAGCAGCTATATTCGAAAAGAAAGTGGTTGACCCTAGTATTTTTTTATCGCAACTGAATGTGGCATACTTTACATAATTTCAGGATTTCAGAGATTTTTATCATTCCAGTAAAAATCACCCAAGCCACCTTAACATAGTGCGCTTTTATTTCTGCCATGTGTCCTAACTGTCTATTGGCACTTGCACCAGCTGCCTTATTGTCGCACCATAAATCTGCAGGCAATAAAGTATGTGATGATATAAAATTTATTGAGTTCTTTAATTCTATACATTATTGACTAGCATTACACATGGCCACATATTCGGCTTTATTGGTGAAGATGGCATCATAATATTGTTTTCTTGTTTTCCAGGCGATTGTATCTCCATACAATCTAATAAGGTACCCACCTGTTGTTCTGAAACATTTGCAATTAGCAAGACTAGCATCTTAAAAAGCCTCCAACCTATTTTTAAGACCTCTGTAAATCAGGCCAAATTTCCTTGTACGCTGTAAATAACGAAACACTTATTTGACCATATTTCAATTGTCTTCTGTTGGGCAGATTTGGTGCCTATTCAATATATTAACTGAGTAATAAATATCAGGTATGATTAAATTTGCTAAGTATAACAGGCTACCCACTTCTTCTCGATATGGCACATTTTCTCTTATTTTAGTTCCATCCAATTCCTTAGCATCTTCAGATTATTCTCTATTTTTTCTTGGGTGATTAAAAACTAGGTTGGTCACCATAGGTGTCCTTTGTGGTTTTTAATCTTAAAATCCAAATCTTTTCAGCATCTTGACGATGTAGGCTGACTAAGTAAGTGAAATTGATCTATCTTTTCAATTTCTTTCCATTTCAATACCCAGAAAGGCGTCAACCTCAACAAGAACTGATACATCAAATTCATGTTATGAACCTATCTTTGTTTTATTCAGTTATTTCCACAATTACGGGCAATTATCATGTCATTAACATATATAATTAAAACCAAAAAATTCTCTTTTTTTTCCGTGTGTAGAGACAAGGTTCACTAGTGTGTAGCTTCAGTCCCAGTTTTACAGCTGCTGCACTGAAACGTTTATACCATCGTTTACGACTGATTTTAAGTCCATGCAAAGCTTTTTTTTCCTTCTAACCTCAAAATAGCACCTTTGCCGCTTGATTTTAGGTTATCAGGCAAAAAAATAGTATACGTGACTCGTTCGAAAAGGCTTCTTTACGAACCTCGTAACGGCCCTCGCCTTCGGCTCGTATCTACTATTTCTAACTTACAGACCTTATCTTTCTTGAATGTATCTTTGTCTAGCAGTCCTTTAGGGATTTTCATATAAATGTCTTCCCCGATTGAACCGTTTAAAAAAGCTGTTTTGACATCTGGTTGATAAGTTTCTAAATCGAATTTATTTATAATAGAAAATACCGATCTTACTAACGCCAACCCAGATACTGGGGCATATGTTTCTTGCATGTCATACTTGTTTCCACCTTTAAAACCACGAATCATTAATCTTGCTTTAAATTTCATGCTTCCGTCTTTATTTTATTTACCATTCTTTTCAAAGTCCGTCGGGAATCAATTATGTTAGGTTTGCCTCTTTGAGCATTCAGTGTCGGTCTGTCAACAATTTTCTACGCCTGATACTCTTACATCGACATCACCTACAGACTAAATCAGTCCATCAAGTTTAGTTGTGTAAATGACCACTTGCTCTCCCTCTGTTTCCAATATCTCTTTGGTGCCATCTTTTTAAAATATAATAAACCATTAATCATGTTTGTTATCTATCTTGTGATTATCCCAGTTTGCTATCTTATCTTTTTCCCAGATATTTTTGAAAACCTATCTTTCATGAAATCTGACATCTCTGCTTTCGTAGAATGTTCTATCTTCTGGTCTCAGAAAATTATAGCCAGCTGGTGTGTAGCCAATCAACACAACTCGTTTGCCTTGTGGGCCGAATTCAGGTCCAATGCATTTTTGAATCTTGATGAATGCAACACAACCAAATCTCTTGATGCGATTAATGTCTATCTTTGTATTAAGTGCACATTTTTCTAATGGAGCTGTCATATCATTCGATCTGTAGGTATGCGGTTGTAAGCGTACATAGTAACACTTAGAGCCAGGTCTCCCATTTTTTTTCTGAGCCCACAGTCGTACATATGGGCTCGCACTTTGTCTCGCAATGTGCGATTAATTCGTTCAGCTACACCATTGTGAGCAGCTGAGTAGCTCTTTCTCTTTTTGTATCAAATGTCATTCTTTTAATTTTGACAATCTCACATAACTCACAAGTACTTATAAAATAATTAAATACCGCTTAGATTAATTCCTTACAATCAGGATATTTCTTTTGTAGTGCCTTGAGATATTCAACAGAAGCATGCTCAAAACGAACATGCCAAAGCATAGACTTGTTGTTTGTCTCAAACATCCTATATTTCTCTGAGAAAGGACTTCGGGCTTCTGGTATCTCATCAATCATTAGTTCTGTACTATTATTGATTTTTCTATTAACATTAGTTCTTTCGCACTTATTTTGCTGGGTAGTATCGACTTATCCCTTACAGATACATTGCTCGAAATTTCCGAACTACACTTACTATCATTTAGGCTGACATCTATCCCTTTTCCGCCTTTGCTGTAGCACGCCTAGTCATATATATAGGCTGCTCAGAGGTACTTTTATTCATTAAATAATCTAGAACTACATTTTTTTTACCTTATATTTTAAATCAAAATATAGTTCAGAATCGATCATGAATATTAACGCGAGGGTACAACTACCGCATCGTAAGGAAACGTGGGGACACTACTCTATATGTATCTATTGATAGCCATTCTATGGCAGCGATCTCGAACGCAACAACCAATCGTCATGCTGAAATATAACTATATATTCTATTTCAATACACAGTCGGCCGTCGCGCCTGATCACGTCTGCTCAATAGACGCGACCGACTCTCCATTAATATAAAAAAAGACACGCGCACTCAGCTCGGCCGAACCCAAGTCAAGATTGCTTGACGCGCCTCCCCCTTACACCGCTCTGAGGCGTCCCTTTCTTCGACAGCTGACTATCACAGCAACACGTGTCTCCCTCGCCCCGATGCTAGTTTACAAACACGAATACAAAAACTCTCCGGCTCTTGATTCCAAGAAAAATAAAACACGCAAATCCTATCATACTATTACTTTGCTATTTTCATTTATTTTCTATTTACTCCATCACACTATACACATCAAAAAACAAGAAACACACAAAAAACGTAGCTATTTGAAAGTTACACTAAAAATAAGAAATTATATGCATTACTAATATTATTTTTCTTTATCACAATCTTTTCACCAGGTGCTGACTTCTCCGATGACGCAGCTCCCCCGACAGCCACAGACGGCTCCAAAGTCGTCACCACTGCCGCCGCGACTTTTCCTGCCTCTTCAGACACCCGAACGTCAGGCTCCTCAAAGAGACTCCTGACGTTGTCGATACTGCTCTCGTCATCCATTGCCGACAGTCTTGGCTCCTCGGAGATGTCATTATGATGCTTTTGTTCAGCCATTCATATCTTTACTATTACACACAAGAGAGTGAGAGCACGGCAAAAATAATGATTAACTTAAAACGAAGGTGAGGAGAGAAAACGTTATTAAAGCAAATCGTGCATACACACTTACACTAAAAAAAGACCTATAATCTGTCAGTGTAAACATGCATGCACGGAATTTGTAAACACGAAAATAACGAATCATCGAAAAAAGTACAAGATTTATTTGAAAACACTATCTTTACTATCATACAAATATCTATGTACAATCATATAAAATTCAATGAGACCCACTAAAAGCAAACTAAATTAACATAGAAGAAGATAAACGATGTGTACGGACGGTCGAGAGTAAGCGAGCTGACAGAAGGGAAAAAAACTATACTCGTGAAAACAGAAGAATTACGTTGACTGAAACTAGTGACAAAACCAGCATAAAGAGCCAAAATACAAGTACTTAACCATGTTACTAAAAAAACAATTTTCATCAATTATTAATATACTCTTATTCAACGTGATTATTGATTTTGCAAAATTTATTGATTGTAAAAATTGATTTTTTGCTTCACAACATTGATTTAGAATATTTAAAATTAAGATATCTAAAAGATCATTAAATTTTTATACCAAATAAAGAATTTAGATAAAAACAAAAAAAAAATATTAGGATCTATGTGAGTGTATACGTGACTGTATATGCTATCAGTGATATTTCGTTGATATTTTAATGATTTATGGAATATAATGTTTCGAAAATATTAATTGTTTTAAAATAAATCGCTATTTTTCCATTATACATTACTTATTTTTTTTGCATTCGAATTTATATACGACAAAAGTAAAAAATGTACACTAAAAAAACTGTGGTTGGCAGCAGCTGCTACATGTTGAGAGCGTACTCACTCTACAGTAAGTCGTTAATGCGACCCGCCACGCGTGGAGCCAAATCGCCTCCACAGTGAGCTTATTGCTCAGCCAGTGGTATGTACTATAGACCACGCATGGTGCTGCATGTACACCACGCGCAGGAGTTGCCACTTCCGCAAAGTCGTGGCTGCTGCTACGAGCTATAGCTTTTTCAATGTACATTACACTTTTTTTTTCATCTTGATTTCATTGATTTGCAAAGATCAGTTTACTCTAAAAAGTTTGTTCGCTACTTTTTTATCGTTATATCATGATATTCTGTGTTAGGTATTCCAAATATTACCTAAACCTCCACAAATAAAAGTTTAAAAAAATTTTAGTATGTCTAAGTGTAAGTGTATGAGTCCCCTATCGGGAATTTGACAGTTTTCGTCAATTTTTGTTTAAATTTGATGGAACCAGTATAATTTTTTATGCAAAATACCAATCGGTGGCTCTTGATTGATTCTAATCATTATGACCATAATAATACTGTATTTTAGTGTTAATTTTTATGACCCCTTATGATCCTAGACCTAAATACTCCGATTTTCTAAAGATGAATAGAATCATACACTTAATCTCGGCGATACTGAGCTGAGAACCATTTTTTTTAGATAATGTCGATAAGTTTCTAGGTCTCTCATTTTTCGCCTTGGTGTCAGTATATACCTTTTCGAAGTTGGCATGTCAAAAATAGCAGGCAAAAAAATAAAGTATCGGGTAATTAGCCGTAAATTAACGGTGAGGGAAAAAATTCTCCGCAAGTCGGGAGATCCGAGAATCAGTTTGCATCGTAGCTTCATGTAAAGTTAGCATGCGAAAATCGTAGAATCGGTTTGAATTGTCCTGGACAACTCTACCTGGGCTCATAATTCGCCGTAAATTAACCGTTGACGATATAGACCAGTAAAAATAAGGTATCAAATATTTTATTTCAAATAACGCAATTTTTCTATTCTAGCGACAAAAAAATTGCCATAAATTTAATTACGTTAGGCTGCCGACACCAGGCTCTTGATTCAATTTAAGTGTTCTTAGAATTAAGCGCGTCCGGGCTGCTTATTTATTTTAAGTGTTGTAAGAATTGACCGTGGCACTTTTAAATTAACCGTAAGCTGGCAAACCCGTATATAGGTTTGTAAAGGATATTTAAATTTAGCTCGGAATGTTGACGGTCTTCTAATGATTATTTTTAATACTTGAAGTAATAAACAAAATCAGTTGTACACCGTTAAAAACTATGTGCTAAGATTTTTGTTATGCTTTCTTGTTTTAAATGTGCGACTGTATAAAAAGTACTTCCTGCCTGACATATACTTGTTTATATATTGTATGTAGTATATTTTGCACCATGGGTGCAAAGTACGACAAACGTGCCCGAACTAATAGATAGGGTTACTTGTCGACAATGAATTATTTATTAACCATAATTCTAGGCTTTGGATTAGCAATGAACAGATATGCGTCAACAGTCACCGTCATTAGTAGTTAATGAATATTCATTTGATTTTATAACTGAATTTTTTTGTAAGGTATTACATTTACAGGCAAATATTTGATTCGAAAACTGTTAATGATCTAAGTACTTGCTTCTATTCGAGTTATTTTATTACACATGTTCACGTATATGATTTGATTGTTATTTCAGAAAAAGATTATTACTGATTTTGCCGCAGAAACATAATAATTGTTATTATTATCATTCTAATTGAAATTTTATGACCTGAAAAGAAGATATCATTCAAATAAGTAAATCATAAATATCAGTAGGAAAATAGGAATAATAAAGCATTGTGCAATCAAGGTGCATCGGATATTATAATCTTTATCTTGACTTAATAATAGGACGGCTTAGCTTTTTGTCTGCAGTAAAAGTATTATCAATAATTACTGCTATTTTTACGATTATTTTACGACAAGCTTTGATGATTTACAATTATTCCAATTATTCCTTGCAGCTTTATTTTTTTAAATTTAACCTGCGAGAATTTGGCAATACAAGTATTAATAATTTTACTACAAATTTGCTACATACAGTACTGTTTATCGCTCTTAAGTACCCTGGTAAAATCATGTCAATATCCATATCACGTTCCACTTCCTATATTGGCAGGGGTGTGTTGTTAATAAACATGGCTATGTGCATCTGAAAGCTACAAATTAGCTACAAAATATCCTTGAAATTTTATCCCTGTATGTGTCTTACTTTTCAGAAAGATGTGCTAGCTTAATATTAATCCATGCGTATCTTGCGATATGTAGGCTCTACAAAATTATCAATTTCACTACGAATTTACTATAAATAAGCTACAAATTACTTCTATAATCTGGGTACGGAGTTTGAGAGTGGATGTACTGGCTTAGTATACATTGTGTTGTAAAAAAATAAACGAAAACCATACTTTTCCTACCTTGGGCACTTTTACAACCCTAGTACACTTTCGGTAAGAAAAATAGGATTCACCACTCATGTGCATCCGACCAGGGCGGTCCGAACGGTCCCTCAGGAGTTGCTTTGCAAGCGCCGCACCTTCGGGCCCAGGGACCGCCCTGAAGAGATGCACATTTGTCACAAAAATTATTTTTTTGTATATAAAAATTAAGTTTTAAATGTGGTTCTTTACATAAACCATTTATTTCAATTTCAAGTAAAACTTGGAGAGGTTGTTGTTAAAGATATAAGGTATCTCCATTTAAAGTATCAACTCATTTTGTCCGACAAATTTTCGAAAACGCGTGAGTTAAAAAATGCACTTTTAACATAAACTTTTATGGAGGATATTTTTCCGTTCACTAATATAATGTAATATCTAGTAAAGCTGACTCAGGATCCGAATAGAAAAAATTCGTACTAAAAGTAGAACTCTTAAGCTTTCTTATGTCCTAATAAAGATTGGGTCTAATCAGGGAAATATTATGAAATATTTAACGATAGGAGTAATGATTTGGCGATTAGAAAGAGTGAAGTATCTGCCGATTGTATGTATAGGTACATGTAGCATTAAGATATGTCTGCTTGAATAGGGACGTATACTTTATTTTGAGTACCTTGCAAAAAAAAATTTTCTGTTTTAACCCATATAGATTATTAGCACGTTCATTTGTATAACATAATATTTCAGTCAGGAGCATGTTGACAAATCCTATATTCTAAATAATAAGCTGATCAAAAATCGGAAATCCAGAGGTCCACGCTGCCTTGATACGGCACCATCGTGAATAACCATCTTAATAGGAGTGATAGACATCTCCATAAATATCACCATTCAACAAAAATAAGAAATGAAATCAAAATCTACTAAAATTCATGTTTTATTTTCTTTTTGGCGCAGAATACTGTTATGATTCTATACATTTCTCGTATAATAACAAAATCAAACTAAGTAATTTTTACTCTTGGTTCAATCTATGGGCTGGCATTACTACAAATACAATATCATATTCTATTGTATACTTCTGACATAAATATAACTGACATCTATATTAATGCCCGCCATTTTACGATCATGTTTGATGCAATATCAGCCCATAGTTTAAATCAACAGTAAAAATTACTTGGTTTGATTTTTGTTTGTACAAGAATAATAACAGTATTCTGCGCTAAAAAGATATTATTACTTTGCTTTTTGTAGATCTTTCTTTGATCACTTAGCAAGTCCAGCGAGAAAATTGAAATAATAAAATTTAGTGCCACTGTACAAAGATATTAGTGATCATTTAAAATTTGGAATCTTAGCAGATCAAACGTACCTGACCTTTTATGTTTAATAATAGGTCATTTTTATCGGCGAAATAACAACTTTTAGCGAAATATAATATTCAAGTTTCCATCGTTTTTACAAGTGCATAAGTTATTTTTAGTTCGTTGTTGTATATCACCTTGAAAAATCAGAGATTAAAAATCGAAGAAACGACGTCAATGATATATTTATCTTCATTAATGATAAAATCTTTTATCTAATTTATTGATAAATATAGTTCGATCAGTCAGTATAGTTGAAGCTTGGATTGCAAGAGCACGAAGTTGAGGAAGCTAAACACTCTTAGAAGTAGCACTAAAATTATAATTATTATTTGAAATATCAGTTTGTATTCTATACTAATGAAATATTGTAATATGGGAAAATACTTGTTTTTACTTGGAAAAAATGTTTTCATCACATATGTGCATTACATGCGCGTAAATTTTTAGAAATATTTATCATATCAAGTTACATGAAATAATCTATAGAAAAATGTACTTATTCACACGTTTTCGTACAATCAACCGCATATAACTTTTTAAATAATAAAAATTTCCAAAAATTTTCCTCAGTAACCCTATCTGAAATCGATCAAGGAGTAGAACAAGCTTTGCAAAAGTGAAATCGCACAAAAAGCCAAAAAGATTGAAGTGTTTAGTGAGTACTTATTAAAAACTTGAAATGTACGCGCATGTAATAATGCAAATTTGATGAAACCATTTTTTTCTAACTCAGAAATAACCCTTTTTCCGTACTACAATATTTTAATATAATTAAATATAAACAAACAACTTAAATAATAATTACCAATGTAGTGCAACTCAGAGTGTTGAGCCTCTTCAAAGCACTTACGTTTCAAGATTATAGGATTATATAAATTGTATTTAAAATACTTGTTTTTAAACATATTCGAATGTACCGCTGCGCGAGTGTTCCTGTTTGATACACGGAGCTATGAATACAAGCTTTATTCAAATATAATGTTATGGTTACCTTTTACATTGGTACCTATCCCCACTCCTAATTAACCAACAAGTGTGTGTTCGCACGTGTAAAACTTGGTTAATCAGCTGATTGTTGTTTTGGAACATGTTGTTGAGAGTTTTTCTCACTTACATCAGCAATCAGCTAATTAACTATGTTTACATGTAAGAACCCACTCTCGGTCAGTTAAGTAGGTGTGGTGGTAGGTACCTACCTAAGAGCTGACCGAATCATCATTTCCAAATAGAGCCACAGTTAACACCTGTAGCCAACATCACTAAGGCATTGTTGGCAGCACTTCTTATCAGCTCGCTTATCTGAAATACATAAAATGTATGATTGCTAACGTTACTTTAAGCTAGCATGCAAACTGATTTTTGGGTTTCCGCACTTGCGGTAAAATTTTTTTGATTCACAGTTAAGTTTTAGTAAATTTACGGTTAATTATCCTATACTTCATTTTTTTTGCCTGCTATTTTTGGCATACTGACTTTAAGAAGGTGCATATTTGTATTGTTGATTTCAATACTCTTGGCATTTATTCCTACCCATAAATAATGTATTTCTTTATCTGACAGACTATTTTTGTAGCTTTGTCTATAATTCTCTTGTACGATTCCTCTTCATATCCGTATTTGTTTCGTGACTCTGTCTCTAAGTTTCTATTGAGCTTCCAACTGAGTTTGGACTCTAATTTCTTTTTAACTTTAAATTTACGTCCGTGTTTTATATCATGTTAACTCTCATTCAGTAAAGTAAATTTTTTATTTTCTGTACGTTTTACCCGTGAAGAACCTTCAGACCTATATATTTGTGTATTTTGATAGAATTTTGCTGTATCAAAGGGTAGAAAATCAAAAATTTGTCGGGTAAAAAATTTGATGTGGTCAAGGGTAATTCGTATATTAAAAATACATATCTAAGTAGATGAAGATCGCATGTCGATGCAGGAAATGAAGCTATGGAGGAACATTCAGAATTCCCAAATTTGTGGTCACACAATCAATGTATATGTGTGATTGTGTACATATCGATGTCCCGCCTGAAATGTAACACGGACTCGAAATTTCTCTTGAAGTGTAGAATCACAGTTAGATTTATCTCAAAGAGTAGCTCCGACGACAACTCTTTTGGTGTATTTCTTGCAAATAATAGCAAGGTCATGGTGGCACTTCAAATAATTTTGAAAAAATATATTTTATTTAAAAAATTATTGATAAAATTTAATGGTCGCCATTTCAACATACAATGCTGCCACATACATAAGGTATATTGTAGATTTTCATCGGATTTTTTCTCAGTTTATTCATCGAAATATCGTGCAAATAAAAAAAACACTCTTTGAAATAAAAAAAATGTGAGTATCATGCGTTTTGAATAAAAAAAACGAATATTATTTGTCTCTATTTGAATCGATACCAACTCACTGTTTGTGATTTTTTAACAAAGGTTGTATCATTGTTATGAATGCATTTGTTTAATATTTTTGTTTTAAGAATAAATGCATTTTTAACAATAAATATGTCTTTTCTTACCTAGGGCGCAAAGTTCGACTTAAGTATACTTAAGAGTATAACAAAAAATTAGCTTTTCCTGATAGGAAAGATAATTTTTATTCTATTAATCGTTAAAATTACTGTACAGTTTTTTTTCCATTTTGAATTCAAGTGGTAGTATCTTATGCACTGATTTTTGGTAATGCTGCAATTACTGCCAGCCTTTCCGTAGGTTGAGTCAAACTAACCCTATAACGCGGTCTCGTAGTTGGAACTTGTGTTTATATTTTTTGTCAACAACTTCATTTTGTAGAAACCAATACATTGAAACTAATAAAACTAATTGAAGAGAGAAAAAAGGTTAAAGATGTAGCACTATTAAAAATAAAAAAAATAAAATAATATCGAAGACTAAATAGAAAGTTCTAGCTACAATTTGAATTTGAAAGTAATTGTTAGTTGTAGGTATATTATGACATAAAAACTACTTTTCCAAATATTTTTTCACGTTAAAAAATAAAATCAACACCTCCACGTTAGCCTGTAACTCCATTCAAATCTAAAGTTTATTTAAATACCTGAAGTTGTGTATGTTATGCAAACAAAATATTAGAGCTATAAAATTAGTATTGACTTATTGTAATACTTCTTTTGATGCGTTGTGCTGTATTTTATTTATTCATCAAATGGTTATTCGTAAAATACGTTGATATTTAGGTTATTTACAAGTAGCAGTAATATACGGGCAGTAATAGATTCACTGGCAGTAAAGGGGGGGCAGTAATATACAGGGTGTCCCATTTTAAATTACCCACCTAAATATCTCGTCAGGGGCGCCACCTATCAAAAAATGACCTTCACAAAAGTTGTTAGGTACAGAGGGGAAAGTCTGATGGTGACCTTAAATTTGACCTTGACCTTAATTTTCAATGTGATTTTGAGATCAAGTCGTATTTTTCATATGGAAACCCCTATTTTTTATTGTGGATTCCGAAAGAGCGTAAAATTTTACGTTCAAATAGCTATCAAATATTTTTTTTTCGACCTCAAGAGGTCAATGCAAGTACAAGCCATATGAAATTGCGATATTGAATATTTCATTAGAATAGCAACGGGGAGGCGCTCAAGTCTTGACGCACCTAGCCTATATCTTAGTTTCGTGAAAAAAAGGGGCTCAGCATTTTCTTTAATAACTAATATACACTAAATTATTTTACGCGAGTAATGCTAAGAAAATCAACAGATGACCCAATAATTATACAGGGATCTCAACGATTACCAGATCTGCTTGGAAATAATTTATTAATGAAAGAAAATAAATTTTTGTTTTATTTAATGAATCATATCAATTATCTATGCATGTGCCAGGGTTAGGATGGGGGCCGATCAGCATGAAGGAGTGGGTAGATCGGCCCCCGTGGGCGCCCTGGCACATGCGCAGCTATTTCATATTTGATAAATTACGTCAACTAACGGAGGCCGATCAGCATAAAGGAGTTAGTAGATCGGCCTCCGTGCGAGTCCTGGCACATACACAGTTACTTGACGGATTTATCAAATGAAACAAAATATGATTTTTGCACGTTAATGAATACATCTTCAAGCAGATCTAGTAAATGTTGAATTTTATGAACAATTTTCTCAAGATTTTTTACCTGTAATGAATTAGTGCAAGGTGGTTCGTTAGTAAAGACAGTGCTAGTGCTAGTTTTTATCACAAAACTATGATTATTCGTGCTGTGCGGTTACATTATTATTATTTTTCTTATAAGTATGTGGTACTGTGGGTGCAAAACATCTGTTTAATCAATGTAAATCGATATTTCACATAGTTAGTTACGTTGGAAGTTTTGACGAATATTGTGACTGCTTTTTTATTGTTAGATGATACGTTTTATTTTTCATTAAAAATGCCAAATTACACACGGAATGAGATTGTTGACATTCTCTTGATTCTTGGCGAGTGTCATCATAACTACCGAGAATCAGCACGATTTTATCTTCAGCGATTCCCAAACAGAAACCATCATCCGAATCACAGAGCAATTGCGTTTATTGAAAGGCGTGAGAGACAGCAACCAGTTGTTAGGCAACGTCGCCGTGTTATGGTAATCGATAGAGATGATCCACGAAATCTTGCCGTATTGGCTATGGTTCATATTAATCCACAAAGTTCGCTTCGAGAAATGGAGGTTGAACTAGGAATCCCAAGATCAACCGCTCAGAGAATTCTAAAGCTTCATAGATTTCACCCTTACCATATTACTTTAACACAAGCATTAACTGCTCGTGACTTCCAACGAAGATTAGATTTCTGCACTTGGGCTCAAGCAATGTTACGTCGTGATCCGGAT
>JAPYYV010003473.1:0-18287 GCA_030522625.1 Copidosoma aretas
TTTCCGGCTGGGATTTGTTCCCAAGTCCCGCGGCTGGTCCTGGTGTAGGTTTTTCCCTCATGGAAGAGGTTTTCCTGCACCACAGGGCGACCCAGGGGGATTAAAAGCCTTGGTGCGCTCTGGGTAAATGCGGGACTGGCTGGGAAAGGTGGGTAATAGAGGGGATTAGTTGGGGTTTAGGATCAACACCCTCCACACAAAGGTGGTAGAGGGTGCCCGTAAAAATCAGTTGTAACTAGTGTACGGGTAGGAAATACACACAATAACTTCGTTTTTATCTGTTGGACCAAAGTTTGCGTGACGAAGAGTGAGTTTGCAATGTTAAGGGTATCAGATTGAACTATACAAATAGCTAAAAGATAAATTTTGACTCGGTTCGAAAATTGATTACATCGAATGTATCGGAAATTACATTGTCGAATCAAGCTAGATGGCGAGCAGCTTTTCATGCTATAATAACGCAACCAGAAACAAAATGTTGTCAACCAGTTAAAGAAGAAAAAGATTTGTGACTATGCATATCAGTTATCCGTTTGGTTACAATCACACGGATATGGAGTAAATGACTGATCAAAATAAATAAGACTTTTCAGAGCCAACATGATACTTATTGAAAGTCAACGTGTTCTACGTCAAGATGATTAAATAACCCAAATTTCGCACGTTTCGTAGAAAAAAAGTACGACGATGTACGTCAGCACATTCTTGATGATGCAAAGATTGTTTTATATTCGACGTCGGCAACAAATTAAATCATGGCGTCAGTTGAGCAAAAAAATGACAGGAAAGAAAAAGAAAAAGAAGTAAAGCTGAAAGAGGAAGAAAAAAAAGTGCTGTGAACACAAAAATTGATTTACTACCGTTTAGTACTTGAATACAAATTTTGTGGCCCAGGAACAAAACTAGCGGAGTGCATTGAAACGGAGAAGTGGGAGTCAATCCTTTGGGTGAAGCTTGTCGTCAGCGTGATCTTGCTTACGCTACGGATAAGAAGGGTGACCGTCGAAAAGGTAAATTTGCTTTTTCTTGTCTACTCGCTGGGGAAACATCACTGGACGAGCGAACAGTCACTTTATTGATGTCGTGCTGTATATGTAGCAAAATTACGTTCCAAAAGTTTTTTTCGCGCATTAAGAGAGCTGTCGGATCTAAATTGAGCAAAAAAAAAGAGTATGAAGGAAGAAAAAAGAAAAGAAAATAATGCATGATACTTTGCAAAAACTTTATTACGAAGTGTACGGTGCGACCCACTGTATACGTGGGCAGAAATAAACTCATGAGTGCTGTGAGAAAGAAATTTTTGCGACCAAACGTAATAAATAGCTTGTCGTCCACAGACGAAAGCTCCTGTAGCCGAACGCTTCTTAAGAACTATTAAGGAGAGAATGTAACGATACTTTTCACACGCAAACACCCATCGGTTCGTAGATGATCTTCCGACTATAATCAAGGCATACAGTCGCACAAAGCATTCGTCGACAAAGATGGCACCGGCTGACGTGATTTGGCACATTGTTGCGCAAGCTCGTGAAAATATGAATCAACGTTATGGCGGACATACTTATAAAAGTACAAAGTACAGCGTTGGAGATTTAGTTGGTATTAGTAAAGAAAGAAGTTTCTTTGCCAAGGGTTACGAGAACGGATGGACGTTGGAGTTGTTTAAAATTGTACGTGTCTCTTACACACGCTAACCTCCAGTGTATTTTCTCAGAGATTTGGCTGACGAAGACATTGACGGATTCTTTTACAAACAAGAACTAAGCTGAATGTCTAAAAATTAAAAGAAAAGCTTCGCTGAGGTGGACAACGTAATGAAAAATCGTGGTAGAGGACGATCAAAATAATATTTTGTCAGATGTAAGGGTTATCCCAAAAAGTATAGTACATGGGTTAAGGCTGAATATTAAAAAAACATACAATCAAGGACAAATTTTACGTTGTGCTACCTAGTAACAGTAGTACACAGTATTACCTTCATAATACTACTATGCATTACGTGACTGGATTGCCACAACAAATTCGTTTGCACGGTGAATGGGTCGCTGGAATAACAGAGATTTAAATATCACCGACGTTTCAACATGCAGTGAAAAATAGCGAAAGGAAGATCACTGTAGGAACCATACAACGACCACATACGACACTAAAAGAGAAAGAAGAAGAGACCGTCGATTATGTTATTTCTTATATACGTTCCGGGTGTGTATACGATTATCGAAGAAATAATTGAAGAAATAAACAGTTCTAATACTGTGCAGTGTTAGGTGATTTTCGATTTGGAAAAAGGTGGTTACGTAGGAGGGGAAAATGAAAAGAACCGCTAGAGACATTTTTGATAGTTACATAAAGAAAGCGGCTTTCTTGCACAGCCACTCGTGTGAGTGTTTAAAGTCCGAGCTTCTTTTGTTTGATATTCCACCGACGCAAACAACCATCGAAAGATCGCGCTGGGTACAATACAAACTGATATCATCGCTAACTGATGATTCACCTATCGAATTCACCGTACCAGGTAATGGCGAAGAATATATTGATCTTGCTCATACCATGCTCAGTCTACGCGTCAAATTATGTGTCAATAAAGATGATGATCCAAGTACTGATCTCTTGGCTGAAGTCACAAAAGCGGGGCCAATAAATAATTTTATGCATTCGCTGTTCAATCAAGTCGATTTACTCTTTCAACAGAAATCTGTGTAACCACCGAACAATGCCTACGCTTACAGAGCGTAACTGGAAACTTTATTGAATTACGGGCCTGCCGCAAATTCATCGCACTTGATGAGTGCGTTGTGGTATGACTATACAAGAGGAAAGATGGACGACGCGTAGGATGCCAACATGGGTCTAATAAAGTGACATGCATTATTGCCAGCAAATAAATCGATCGATCTCATTGGCCATCTTCATTGTGATGTATATAATCAGGAAAAACTACTTATCAATGTAGTTGAGGTGAGAATGCGTTTGGTTAGATCTCGCGACGCTTTTTGCCTTATGGATACGTCAAATTTTGTTTCTGTGCATATTGAGGAAGCCAATCTTTTAGTTGGACGCGTTAAAATTAGTCCACCTGTTTTACTTGCCCATGCTAAAGCACTGTCAAAAAGTACAGCAAAGCGCCCACTTACACGGGTCGAGGTTAAAGCCATGACAATGCACAGTTGTATTTACTGCGAGTCTTTGGATGATATTATTTTGGGACAATTGCCGAAACGAATCATTGTCACTCTTGTAAATAATTAAGCTTACAATGGCGATCGTACAATGAATCCGTTCAATTTTCATTATTTTAACATAATTTCCTCTGCTTTTACATTGACGGTGTTCAAGTTCTATCCAGACCATGGCAGCCGGACTTTAAAACTAATAACTTGTACGTAGATGCTTACCATACTTTGTTTTCGGGCACTGGTGTTCCCTTTCTCAACGATGGAAACCACATTGATCGCGAATCTTATCCAAACGGTAACTGTCTATTTGCTTTTGATTCAACACCCAATTGATTGGCTAACGAATATTTCCATTGAAATTTGATCAGATACGGTAGCGTTAGATTGGGCGTTCGGCTTGCCGAAGCTCTGATCACGACAGTAAACTGTATCGTGCATGCCGAGTATGAGAATATTCTCGAAATTGATGTGTCACATCACATCATTGTTGACTTTAGGGGTTAGATGGCGCTATCAAGCATACATGGTTATATACACACGCTTCTCCGTTTGCGCATCAGTCCCTTGGTTCGCTTGCTATTGGTACAATCGAACATACATGATGGATCTTGACGCAGACATTCAGTATTTTGAGGTAAAGAAAGACATAGCAATACCAAAAGAAGTTGCAATCGTTGCTTTAAACAACAATTTTTCGTGCATTGGGTTGCTATGCCACCTTGTGATTCAGAAAGTCAAGTAAGCAAGCGCAACGACAAAATACTTGGTTGTCTAAGCGTCATCATGGACTTGACTGTTTTGAAGGTGAAGTACCATTCAAATCTATTTATAAAATTTTGCAAGATATTGGAAGAAGCACACATAAAATTCACGTCAGTAGTTCTGAAAAGTAGTACGATTTACATAAAATTACTATCTGCGAAATCATAAATTTGTAGTACGAGATTGATTCTCCGTCTTTTAACAAGTTATCGTCGGATGTTTACTGCGTGCATCATGCATTAAAACCAGATTATAAGCAATACCAATGTGCAAAAAAAATGACGAAATTGCCAGAATTTTTATTTTAATGAAGTGTAGCAAAAAATTGAGTCGCACGGTGTCACTTGGTAGTGGTTGCTTGGTAAGATGTTTGCAAAGTAGTTGCAGTAAAATATCTTTAATATGAAATTAATTCTTGCAAACGTATCCATGTATGCGTTTTATATATTTGTAGTCTGCGCATTCCTGAAAGTATAGTGATAAATATTTACGATGTATTATTGTATATTCTAAGAACAAATAATGTCAGCGTTTTGCAATCGAACCTCTAAATGTTTATAGTTGGAAAAAAAATTTTACAGTCAGCATTTTTGCAAGCGTGCGATAATTTAGACGACAAGAGAGAGAGAAAGCGAGAGAGAGAGAGAGTGATTGTTGTTGAAGCTGTAAGAAACGGTTGTCGATGCAATTTTCGTGCTCAAGAGCGACTCACCACCAAACGACTTCTTCTCTCTCTCTCTCTCTCTCTCTCTCTCTCACTCTCTCTCTCTCGCTCTCTCTCTCTGTCTACACCGCCGACCAGCATGAAAACGTTGGATTAGCCGTTAGTATCTGCTCGATCGTCGTACCGTTAATACAGTTGAACAGAAGGGTAGAGTCTCAAGGAAAAAGGGTATCGGAGACGGTAGCTATAAATCTCTCAAGCGTGAAGCAATATTAACAGACATCCCGTCACATTTTTGGTAAGTTGTATGGCTTGAATAAATCATTTAGTAAAAAAGGTGTAGTTGGACAGGAATATGAGGAATTTCTCGACAACAATTAGGAACCTATAGTTCGTCTGCTGAGCACGGATATTGAAGGAATTCCTTTCAAAATTTCGGATTGGAACAAACTAAAATTAGTATTCACAGACTTTGAGAAGTACTTCACCACGGACGACAGCAACTAGCAAGACATTAACGGTTCTAACTGGTCTCTGAAGTTTACTATGAGCTGCAAGGAGAAGGCTATTGATCTTGAAGAAGAACAAAACCAAGTGAATGATGTAGTGTGGCAAGGCAGTACCGTCGAAGTTTAGTGTTAAAAAGAGTAGCTTTTGATTATGGAGCGAATTTATTGTAAAGTGCATAGATTGTTATTTACGTTTATTGAGTGATTTATCAGATTTTTTTCCTATTGTTGTGCAGAAAGTTGTGTACTATATTTGAGAAAAAGGTGCCAGTACGTATGAAGTAAAAACCGATTATTCTACTTCTGATATAGTAAAATAAATTGTAAGAGGTATAAATGCAGATCGTTATGCAGATGTAAAGAATGTGTATAAAAAAATCATATCAATAGACACTGTTAAACGCGAATATTTGACAAAAGAATAGGTATACGATTTCTTGAATAACATTGCGTCATTCCATGTGAACGAACTTGTAGAAGCTATGGATTATAAAATAAATCAATAAACTGTACTCATCCTTGTTGTTGCTAACCTTAAATTTACTCCACATCTTTATTTAATCACATTTACTTGAATAAATTGAAATAAAAGAGGCTCCCCCCCTTCACCGCTGAGGATTCTGAAGTTCATAATTACTGCAATAAATGTTAAAAAATACTCCCTCTGGCTTTCTCGAATGTAGGGGGTTTTTACAGCCGTTCCAATATCTAAAAAAAGTGGGGAGTCCCCTTCCGATAACTAAAAAGAGTAGGGAGAGCTCCCTCTCTCTTTGTACATGAAGTAGAGGGGGTTCGTTGTGACGGGCCGGAGGGCCACAATAACTACTATTGTGTGTGAAACAATTAATCTTACAACTAATAATATTCAATCACAACATAGTTATACCAAGAGCTGAGTAGCTGGTGTTCAATGTAGATCCTTTCAAGTAGCTATGAACATATTTGTATACACAGTACTAAGATGTGTGCCTATCATGCGATCAAGTCGAAAAAGCCAGTGTGTTTGGATAAAAAGTAGAACAATGCAGTATGTATGTGAAAAACGATAACAAGCTGTATTATAGATGGACAAAAGACAAGGACAGTACAAATTGGAACCGGAACAAAGAAAATTACTAATATGACTAGAAATTAAACTGGAAATGCAAAAAGGTAGTCGTCAGATAGAGTGTGTATGATTGGTAAAAATGGTAACTATAATTTAAATGAGGTATTGCAAACTTTGTTCAGACCTTTTGTGTCTTCCACGAGATGAACACTATGAGGATTGAGATTGATGTGGAGCATTTCAGACACACTGCTTTGAAACCAATTGCACTGTACATCTAATATACGTGCATCATCCCAATCAAATGTATGTCCTCCATCTATCATGTATTTAGAACAGAGTTTCTAACTACCTAAGCGTTCTCGCACATGCGCAGAGAGACACTCTAGCTTTCTTTCTCTGACAAGCTGGAGTGAAGGAGCCTCTTTGTCCGTACTTTAGCTGAATCCCTGCCCACTTCTTATAGCTCCAATATGACAACTGATCATACAGTGCTGTGATGGACGATGACTGAGTGGACTAATCGTTTTGCTCCTACTTGCGCTTCACGTCTTCGATTCACGGCCAAGTCTATTTTTTTTCTTTTTTTTCTTTTCTCATTTAAAATATATCTTTATACAAAATATTTTAGGTGGTTTTATACGTGAAAATTTTTTTTTAATATCTGTTAGGTCTATTTTTTGCACAATAATTTTTGAGTTTTACGATGATTTTCATCGTTTCCATATACAATATAATGCTTCATATAACTAGTCAACGATACGAGACGGTTTAAAAAAATTGTATGCAGAGTCAATAACACTATTTTTGAGCTATTGCTCTCAGGGCGCTCCAAAAATATTTATCTCTCTTTTTAGATAGCAGTAAAAAAGGGACTAAGTACTTTCGAAGCCGTCGCTGCAAAATGCTATATCATGGTACTGTTTCCACACCACCTTGCGGTAAGTATTTGAGCGCGTTTTTTGTCTAAGAAAAAATTAAAAGTGTGTAAAAAAAATGCATTTAAAATGTGTCTTTTAACTGTGGACTTAACATTTATTAGTACTTGTGCTCAGGATTATCGCTCTAATTTGATCACAAATGACTAGCTATATACATATGAATACATATAATAATAGTGTTTGAAATATATAATACTGTATTGTATGTTCACAATACTAATATATAACACCACATAAATACAAAGTGAATGATGCTAGGAATTTTTAATTATTATTTACTTTGAGGGTCTTCTTTTGACTGATTTGGGACTTATGCTTATACATATTGACATTGAACAAATCAAGGTGTATATCAGAAATTTTAAAACTCCGTGAGTTAATATCCGAAAAGGGAAAACCACTTCCTATGTAACGAATTGCATTTGATAAATTAAGGCTACACAAGCAATCTACAACAAGAAAACATACTTTTATGACAGCTTCATAACAACTAATATGATAAAAACAAAAAACGTCTGCACGAGCACGCACTTACCCAAAAATGCAGCTTTCGGAAATCACGGAATCAAAACAAAAATATCGTTGACGATAGCGAGACAGCGTGATTGTACAAGTACCGACTTAGCATGGGTTATGATTTGCTTGATACGAGTTGCTGTGCGTTTCACTTTATATAACATAAATATCTGTTTATTCATGAAAAAAGGAAACGCACTACATATTTTATACATTTCATTAATGCATTATGTTAAACACATAGTATGACGACATATTGGAATTCATATTTTTCAGCATACATTAATTTTTTAGCAAAAAAAACGCTCTAAGAAACTTAGTGCAAGGTGGTGTGGAGGCAGTATCATGTTATTTTCTGTACACAAGGTCATTTTTAACTTTTTTGTATTCATTATTGGTAATTGGCACGTTCGAATCATGTCGCTGTTAGTTTAATCGTGCATTTGCTGAGTGTTTTGAAGTTGGAAGAAAAATATTTGATGAGAAATTGCAGTGGCAAAGTATTTTTTATACAAAATTAATATGATTTTGTTTGCGAAAAAGGTAGTCCATGCCGCCCGGTGGTGCGAGTACATAACTTTTTCAGCTTCGTCTGAAAGATCTGGACGAATAAAGTTTGGTCTTGAAGGCATCCTACACCGTAGTAACGACGTAAATTGGTTTGTCAAGATCCTACTGTCACAGCTAAAAAAGTTACGCACTCGCACCCTAGTAGTTTTCAACCTGTTTAGTATAGAAGAGTCATTAATTTTTTAAATAGTTATTGTTACTTAATGATCAGTTTGAACTTTATTAAAAAAAAAAAAACATAAACATCCCGAAGCTGACAAAAAAGAATAGATAATCTTGACAGAATGCAAAAAGTTTAGTACAAGTTTATCACTATACAGATATACTATAAGCATGGCAAATTATTTTTAAATAGGGATATCTTCAAAACAGCACGTGACATATTTCAATTTTTTTGATATATTAATTATAGTCACATTTTACGTATTATACTCGTCTTATGAAATAATCGTTAGAAATTTTTTTCAGTTATTAACGAAGACAGGTATTTTCAAATTACTACCCAATAAGATGCCGTGTTAAGACAGATGAACAAAAAATTAATTATCTCGAAAACGGCTCTCCAAATCTTTATAAAATTATTACCAGTTATGTATTACATTGTAAACAACATATATCATTAGTTTCAACGATTTCGTAAGAAAATCGATTTTGGCATGAACTACCTTAACGAACGAACGATATAATAAGTACGTGCCTTACATGAAGCATTATATTTTATATAGAAACGATAAAAATCATTGTAAATCCAAATTTTTTGTGCAAAAAATAGCAATGTATTACATTTAATAAACATTATTAAACGCCAAATCATGTGTCTAAATAAGTAATAACTTATATCTCGGAGTTTTCGTCTTTTCAGTCCTAATAAATCTTAAAAAAAAATTTGGCACCTATAAAAACACCCTAAAATATGTTGAGTAGAGATATATTTTAGAAAAGGAAAAGAAAAAAATTTAAAAAAAACCAGTGCGTCATGTGCGGTACACCGCAGAGGTTAGAACTTTGAAGATATTTGGAATATGTATGTTTTGAAAGAGAGAGCGAGAGTTTGTGAGTGAAAAAGTGAGAGGTCGAAAGTCATGGAAGTATTAGCACGATAAGTAAAATAAAATTTATATAAAATAGAATAAGTTTATTTAATACATCAAAAAAACTATCATCAATTGTATAAAAACGTTATAAATGTATAGAGTACTAATTTCGAAGTAATAGAAATATAATATGCATGAATACAATAACCTTATATATGGCTGAAATATTAAAATCATTTATTTAGCGCGTCAGTCGTTGTTTCATCGTTTTGTATAGGCTCCATTGCAAGCGTTTCTAATTCGTCTGTTTATTTAGCAGATTGGTTAGGTAAACTCGGTTCATCGATTTTTCTTGATGAAACTATAAGCTTATGATGACTTACATGAGACAAATGTTTGTCGACTCAAGAGTATCAAGAAATCTTGAAAAAACATTGTCTATTGTAGTTCCATGTCTTGTAGTCGATTGCGAAGGGTCACTGTTAAGCGTTAAATTTAAAGTATTTTTTTAAAATGCGTTAAGGGCTCTGATGATGCATCGGCGAAATTGATGTTGAAGTCTTAACTCAAGATAAGGGGCAATTTATGATACTTTTTTCCCTTGATTAGCGATACAGCTTTCTTATAAGGCATTAAATAAAAATGCAAGAACTTCTTAACTTTGTCAATTGTTTGGTTCAGTGAAATATAAAGGGAAACTAAACTTATTTCACATCCTGTATTGGATCGATACCGTAGCTGTTGCAGATGAAACTTCTTGCAGAATAAGGTCCATATGAGTAGTAAAAACAGTTGCTATATCATTTTCGTTACGATATAATAAATTCAGTTATAAGCAATGTCATGGAAGCTTCAGTACCTCAGCCACGGTAAAATTTAAAATCATTTTACATGAAACTAAATGTAGCTCTTCAGTTACTGTAACTCTTGACAATGCAACGTAAAACAACGGTTGTGAATGTATTTTATCATAATTGCACACTACTTCTTGAAACGTTCCTTCTTGTGCTTTGTGAGTCGCCATTGCGCAAGCCGGAATCAAGGGAAAATCTTTTCTTTTGGCAATGATTGTTTTATTATCATTATGGGCCATAGATGCTGTCCTGAGTAATATTGTTACAGCATTCTTACTAATATTATTTTGCATAGCATAAGCAGCTGACTTGTTTCTAAGTTCCGGGCTGTTTTTGGTGAATGAGGAAGGTCCAGCCATGTGCGTTTCATATTGTTTTAGTCATCATACTCTGAATGCACCAATCTACCCACAGCACCATTTGCTCAACCATCTGAAACATCAACATTGGTAGTGATTATATAAATTTTGTTTAAAACTAAAACTATCTCATATGGTAAGCCTCCAGTATCTATAACGGACATTTTATGAAGTTTTTGTGTAACAAAACTTAACTGTTTAGCACTATGAGTTCCGCAAAAAACATCTTTGGTAATCGAGGTAACTTTATTTTCTGCTGGTTGTAAAAAAAAGTTGTTATAATTTGTCACATCTTGGTTGGTAGAAAACAATTGTATTCCATTTGGACAGAATCAGTTAGCATTATCTTCGGTAAAAAATTGTTATTCTATAAGCGCCAATTCATCTTCATGGAGTATACTGCCATTCTCTATTTTTGTAAGCAATGATGAAAACATCTCGTTTGCTTGGCGCATAACTCTTGTTAGCTCGGAGAACTGCAAGTCACGCCATACAATGGGGCCTATTACTCGTTGCTTTGGCTGTTTATAAATTGATGTTGCATGAACAAGTGGTAACTGACGCAAATTTTCAATCAAAATGATACCGAGTCCAACAAAATCTTCCAGTTATCTGCTTAAGTCTTGAATCGATTTGTGCTAATGATTCCGCGCCAATTATACTAACTTCATCAATAATTATTACTTTGACATATTTAAGAAGTGCTCTATACTGTTTCGCAACTTCAATTGATAATGGCCGTTATTAAGATATTGTTATTTTTAAAGCAGTATGAACAGTTGTACCGTAAATCGCAACTGCCGCTTTTTCCGTTGATGCACTAGTCATGCAGGCATCGCAGTAACCATCAGTATCAGAAAATCTATTGTACATTTTCATAATTAATTTAATCACGAAAGTTTTACGGAATTCAGCAGGACCTGTCAAAAATGTTTTCAAAGGTGAATTATTAGCGGACAGCAGGTGTTTAATAACATGTAGAAGTAGACTCTTTTGTTTTCATTAGCCGATCGCATAAATGCTAAGCGAAGATCAGCATTAACATACCAGTTTGGATTTCGAAAGGGTTCATCGAAAGGATTTTCATCCGGTAATCTGTTGACAAAATCATTGATTTCTTATTCACAATCTTCTGCTTCTCTGCACATTAGCCGATAAATTTCTATAGTCTTATTTATATCTAAGTAAGAATCAAATTCTTTGCGTTTCTGTACAATCAAAGCCTCGTTATTATTGTATATTGTAATAGATTTTACTTCTGCTAGAATATTTTCGTTCTCATTTCTATATGGTATATGTAATGTAACCATTTCTCTTGTATTCATTCAGTTTTTTATCTATATGGTAATTTCTGTATCTTATGACTCGTAGCATTGCTCTTTCTGTATCTTCTTCTCCATTACTTTCGTAGAACTTCGAAACAAACTGCGCTAATGAAACATCGTTTGAAGAATTGGGTCTTTGTTCGTATTTATCAAATTAATTTTTCTTCCAAACGTTAGTAGATTCATTATCAAGATTTTCTAACTTTTTCAATGTTTTTCTTATGCGTTGAGTTCGATGGACCATACTGTACGTGTGTAAGTAACTGAAATGGAACTTTTTGACATGGGCTCACGTAATACATACTAAGCTGCTTCTTGACTACTTAATTAGACGTTATTTATAATGTAAACCCCAATTTTTCTTTTAATCTCAATTATGTCGAAATCAGGATGTTCGCTCATTGTTTTTCTAATTTGTCTATATAAATTACTAATACCTCTATTCGTTTAGTTGACATACTCAACTACGTATGCAGCGCAATAATACTCTTCTGATATTATCTGGAAGTCCATGTTTGAACAAATTTTACTAAAAATAAATGGAATAAACTGATGGTGCCAAATTTCTAACAGTGTACGTTTGCAAAAAGCTCTGGGTCTTTTTATACCAGCTCTTATAATGTCACAGCAATCTTCGTCAGTGGCAATATTATATTACCGATAGAAGGTGTCGAAGTCTTGATACTCATAATTCTCTAAGTTCATCCTGATATTTTTATAACGCGATGCATAGTTGTTATATCCAGGCTAATATTTATCCATTGGTGTCAATATAACAGTTTCTCATATAGGCATGAATGGTGCTTCAAATCTGCATTTCTTGTTTTCTTTTGTACCAAAAAGATCTTTTTTCCTTTGAGCTTAGTAATAAGTAGAGTTTAGTTTTGATTTTAGAAAAGCCAGATTGCTCTCTATGCACAAATGTATATATACTTCAGATTGTATTTGTTCACGAGTGATATTAGTGTTTTGACCCATATGTTTACATGCTACAGTCAAGCCATCACGTACCCTTATTCTCATAATTTTCATGCGTATATATAATAAATGATAAAATGTAACAGCTCGTCAGCGTCGGTCCGATCATCTTAGTTTATTAGAGACAATTTAAAATGAAGTTACAGATACTCCGTCCATAAATGTTCTCGGTTTTCCTAAATAAATACCTGGAAACACAAGTTTTTCAGCATGTTCATCAAAAAGTAAACTCATGGAGGCATTATGTTCTCCCGGTGCAATTCGTAAGTATTTTTCTTCATTCAACATGTGTGTATGTTGCGAGGCCATAAGATGTTCCCCGATTGCAATTTCTTTACTTATCTCGTCTAAATTTAAATCATTTTCAAGAATGTTATCATTACAGAAACTATCATCAATTGTAATATTATAGAGTAAGTAAAGAGATTAATGTATTAAATATTAAAGCCAAGCCTTAACTGTTCTCTTATTAACCAGACCCTATACGAAACTCTATTTATGTATATTATTCCTGTTAATGTGTACGTATCCGCAATAGTCGTCATCAATATTTCTAGGAAGATGATTGACCATAGTATTTACAGATACAAGAACATTGATCACTTGACCATAAATACTGTATGTAATGTAATGTACTACCGTAAATTGTCTATGCACGTGACATTATTTTCTAATTTGCATAAAGGGAATCCTGAGTGAAATCAGTCTTTCAGATACGAGATCAAGCGGAGGTAAGTAAGGTGGCATTGCTGTATATTTGAATACATTGTGTACCGAAAAATGGGGATTTTGTTTGTCTAACGCAGATTTGCAAGTAGCACACACCTTTATCTGATTGACGCTAACGAAATTCCATAGAAACAAATGTAAGTGAATCTAAAGTAATAGTATTATATTTATCATCATACATCAAAGAAATTAATTTTTATTTTACCTCTTTAATATCGTTTAATATGTTTTCATAAGCAGCAGAAGCATCTTTAAGGTCATTCTTAAAACACAATCCCTCGCACACTGAGCAAGCATAACCAAACGTATTCAATAATGAATGTTTTGTGAAAAACTTCGTGTGCCTTTTGATGTTGGCCATAAGCCTTACACCTGATAGTTTGATTATCGCAATATATGGTACTTCTAACGCAGATATTCGATTGATTTTCATCCACTTCCATCGGATGCTGTTGATTTGAACTCTCATTATGTTGATCTTCTCTAAGATATTCAATGCATTTTGATATATAAACCAATTTACTATAAATAGATAATAGATAATTCTTGTAACGTCCAGTTCTTACATCTTCATTCTCATGTGATATTTGTTCATTAATAATGCTATCATCATTTTCGTGCCTGCATAATAAAATCGAAACAAATGAATGTAAAATTATTAATTTGCCAATATTACAATGCATTGGTAGAATATAAGTGCATACTAATGAACAGAATAATGCTCTTCATGCATATCATTATATGCAATTATCAAATCATCAATTTCATGTGCATTAATAAGGCTGGTATGATTTTCTTGGTAACATTCATTATTTGCAGCTACCGGTACTGATGATGTTTTATCATTTGTCTTACTACGAGCCTGATACTGTCGTTGAAGCTCAGCTTCTGATTTGGAAAATGTTGTACGTGATGTTGGTGATGCATCTCGGTATCGAGCTCTATGTTGTCGTAATCGCTCAGCTTCTGCATTTAAAAAATCATGTTTAATTGCTTGCTTATGCCCATCTTCATCATCCGTAATAATATCTGGGCTACACTCTGCATCTGCAATTATTGGCACTTGCAATAATGTATCAGCTGCTTGCGAACCTGCTTTTCTACGAGCTCGGTAGAGCCGTAGAGGCTCATCTTCTGATTGGAAAAATACTGCACAAGATTTTGGTGAGCTATCTCGCTGTTGAGCATGATATTGCAGTCCACGCTCATCTGCTGATTTCGACAAATCTGCTGTTAATTCTCTTTGTTTATCTGTCACATTTGCATATCCTGTCGACGTATCATCAGTTATTTTAATACGCTTATGTTCTGGCGATCTAGAAAAAGTTTAGTTTTTGTATGTGCCAATGAGTTTAAGGGAGAATAGAATATAATAGAATAATGATTTATTAATATAGAGAGAAAGAAAAAGAGAAAGTGAGACAGAGAGAAAGAGAGAGGGCGAGAGAGGTGGAGTGCAAGATAAAAAGATCAAAATAAGATGCTTACCTTTTAGTGTTTTTCGCAATATTTTGCAAAAAATCATCATGTCAATGACAATCGCTAAAGTTGATGAGATAGCATCGTCATCTTTTTATTTATCACAATCCATGATATGAATAACATGCAACGTACGGCACCGAAACTCTTTGTACGTATAATACACAGATGAACTCTTCCACTTGAAGCCCTATAAATAAAAATCACTTAAAAACTAAATAACAGTATGTAGTGCCAAGCAAAACGTCAAAAATTGCAGGACTAAATGTAGCAGCTTATCGTGAAAAATCGGCAATTAAGAAATAGAAAAATATGAGAAAAATACCTTTACTGTAACATGCACTACACAAGAAGTAGTTGTCATTCTGTGCAATATACACATCTTTGTTAGTTAAGTGTCACTGACTAATGGCTTGCTGAACTTTTAATGCGATCTCATCGAAAGACCCAGACAAATTTCAATACCAGAAATGTAATATCTCAAAATAATGTGATTTCCAATACATTCAAAAAGAGGGAGTTGAAAGTAATTGATGTATTTGTATGATTAACAAAAGAATTTATACACAAAACGAAATAAATTTATCAAAAATATGTTCATTAAAATATTTTTCAGAAAGTGTAAGGTACTGGTACTTTGGCCATAAACGTTGAATAACGTAGCAAGTGAACTAACAAAATGCTCATTGAAAATAAACTGTTTCATTCCAATTACATATACATAGATGTATATATCTTCATATATTACATAGTTGTATGAACAGAAGTAAGTTCCAGCCTTCCCCCTGCTCCCTCCTGCTCATCCTCAGCTCCGATTCGGCTCCCAACAGCTTCTCCTTAAATCACGTAGTTATTAGTTCATTTTTACGTGATTGTTAATCCAATTTTTTCTGGGCTAGCTCCCCTGTTACCCCCGCTCCCCTCAGCTCCCCCTCGGCTTGCCACAGCTCCCCCTCCACCTTAACTTAAATCCAGCTCCCCTCCATCTTCTTATCACTTCTTACTCACTTAACTGAATTATAAGTTCATCGACAGGAGTTTATGATTTGGTTTCATTTAGACTAATCTCTTCTACATGTTTTAACATTATAATTATAAGAGAAATTGACACTGATCCCGAAATCTCCTAAATGCCATTAAAGTAAAGTAGGATAGCTCAAAAAACGTTCCCATGTTGCTAGTCGAGTCGAAATTGTACACGGTATATCACATGGTATGAAAAATAAAAGGTGTCTTTCGAAGCAGCTATTAAAAGTACCAATGACAGGCCTGTCATGTTTTTCGCAATATTGAATCAATTGTTACGTGTGGATTATTAAATATTTAAATTTGCAATGTTAATAAATTACCTTATTTATTTTTAAAATGTTTAATATGGATAAAAGCAGGGGAAGTTAATTATTGCTTGATGTCTATACACTAGCAAACCTTGTTTTATATATAATCATATATAGGCCATGACAATAAGTATAGACAGCTGACCAGAACAACATAAGTAACTATGTTCTTAGACGTACGAAGTTCTTAGTTATAATGAATAATCTGACTCAGCACATGTAGTTGCTGATTGATCGATAATCAGTTAGTTTCAAACTAATCTAGATTATCCAAGATAGTCATATTTGCTAACAGAATAACAATCATGCGTAATATTAGAGTAAAATACAGTATACTATAAGAGGCATATGCACGGAGAGCAATGGTTACGTGAAAAATTATTTGTTTGAATTTTATATCAAAAAGATATCAATCATGGTCGAAGGTTGTAAACTGAAAAATGATTCCTCAAAAGAAAACATGATATATAAAGTCTTATCTAATTACGTTTATTTGTTTTCAGCACAGCATAAACGCTACTATAAGACATCGGTAAGTAAAGGTATTTACTTTTAGTAGAAAGACCAAAAAGGGATAGTGATGCATTTTATTCATAATATTTAAATTAAGATTTTGAATAATAATCAAAAATACTTTGTTTTTTGACAAATACTAATCATGCTATTAAAATTTTTTTTAATTCTTAGATATTTAAAAAAAAGTTATTGTACTAATACCTTTTTAAAAAATGAGGTTTGTCTAAAGATTTATGTTATGCTGTTTATATTTTTAATACATTCTTTTAGTAATTAAAATTACATTAACTATAAGTATTTAAAACAAATAAAAAGTATACCTGTAAAAATATTAAAAAACTACTTTAATATAACAAGTTTTGAGTCGGTAATAAATTTCTAAATTTTGATTTACAAATTTTTACAATTCATCGAGTAGAAAAATTTTGTTCGTAATAACAAAATATTAGAATTTATGCAGTCAAAACATTCTAAATAGTAGAGAGTCTCTTTAGCTGAAAAAAATATGAAATCACTAAAGTTTATAAAAGCTTTTCAAATAGAATGGTAACAATTGTATACAATGAGTAAATAGTGCCAAAAAAATCGTAATGAGCATAAATGCATCAAATCGACGGAATTATTGTACAAATATAAGCATAAAGATGATCTTATAATAATGTAATATAGATGTGATGAAATTTACACAAAAATACGAGCATTTTTAGTATGTTCGTTATAGCTTTTATGGTTGTTCTATGAGTATTGAAAGTAAATAATAATATTTTAAAAAAGAGAAAATTTCGGAAAGAATTGTAAAAAAATCGTAAATGTCATCGTGTAACACTTAAGGTTAAATTATGACCTCCAATAACCACAAAACGAGTGGACTCAGCGGAAAATCATAAGATATCTCTTTTGATGATCGTCGAATTCCTTACAACAATATCAATGTGTTATTATATTTCCTCAATAGGCCAAGGTTTTAAAAAATTCTAAAGAAACAAAACTATTGCCGAGTTATTTTCTATTTGAAACTTTAGCCGTCGTGGGAAACTGGTTAATATTATTATTAAGAGCTGAAGTTTGGCAGCAATTTTTTTTAATTTATTTCGAAACGATTTAGGACTATCATGAAATAAAATTTTAAAATTCTCCGAATAAGGACAACCCTAATATACATATACATATGTATCAATATCAAACATAAATATCAAAAAGAGTCATTATCAGTTCTCAAGTAGTAATAATTATTTGATAAATCATAAAAATTATTTATTGTATTGACTATAGTTTTGTCGGAAAATCTTAATTTTTAGAAATAAAGAAGGATAGAAACAGATCTGTTTTAAATTAAATTGAAAGCATTGCAAGTTTTAAAAGATGACCTTGACCCATTATTATGTTTCTTAAATAAAAATTTCCGTGGCACATAGAATAAACAACAGGTAGGGTGCAACGGGCAGTCAAAGCAGTTCTTGGCTTAAGGTGGCTCATCACCCTTGTACTAT